>JAUZST010063667.1:0-22814 GCA_034779995.1 Parotocinclus haroldoi | reverse complement strand
CCTCATAAATGCACTTCTGGAAGAATGGTCAAAAATCCCCATAAACACACTCCTAAACCTTGTGGACAGCCTTCCCATTAGAATTGAAGCTGTTCTAGCTGCAAAGGGTGAACCAACGTCATATTGTATGCTATGGATTAAGAATGGGATGTCACTTATGCACTTATATGAGTCAAGGCAGGTGAGCAAATACTTTTGGCAATATAGTGTATCTGCTTAGTATATATCCATAGAGTGTTTCAAATGTTTTGGTGTAATCACATGTCTGGTAAGGCCACCTGTTTTGTTACACAAAGGATTCATTTGAGCCTATTTCTAAATCTATGATGTGTTTTTTGTGTTTTATTTTCATTCAACTGTGTTTCATAGACTTTTTTAGAGGAGGGCATAACCATCACTACGTAATTTTTAGCCTCTTGACATATCAGTATTTAATAGCGTTAAGCCAGTTACATAATCACACACGAATATATTTATTGCAAGCCCCATGAGGGCCAAAAGTTCTTTATGGAGAAAGATTCATGCTGCAGCAGAACAAGCTTGTGTCTTATATTTAATATAAGTGTGTATTTATGGATAAATGTCTTCAGACCTATTCAGTTCTAACAGTGTCACCAACCATCAGACTTCTCATAGGGAGCAGAAAAAAGGAGAACAGAGATGGTGGCGGTCACACACGTCACTGTCTGCAGCTAGCATAACAGAAACTGCCTAGCAGTGAGCATACAAAAGATATCTTCTTCCAGTTTCTCATTATAAATTGATTGGATAGCCTAGCAGTCAAGGTACTGCACTGTGAATCAGAATGTAAAAGGTTCAAATCCCACCTCTGCCAAGCTACCACTGCTGGGTTGTTAACTTAACTGCTTGGATTGTATCAGAAGAAGCCCTATGCGTGAGTAAGAGCTTGTGTAATAGACTGACACATTATACAGATTGTGTTATTGTTTGAGTGCCCACCACAGCTTTAATGCCATTATTGAAATTGAACATATCAATGAAAACATATATAACTTAAAAGTTATATTTCTTTGTATCGTAGCTAAGCTTTGGAACATTCTTGGGCATTGTTGGACTAAACGTCTTGGAGAATCGTAGACCCATGGTAAGTAAACGCTTGTGCTTCTTTTTTTTCCATCTCTTTACTAAAAGTACTCATGCTTAAATGTCTTCTCAGTAGTAGATTATTTTACAATTAAAGAAAAATATTTTACCTAGCCTCTTGAATGGCACAGCACTAGTTGATGATCTGTTGGATGAGTTCTGGCCAATTCGAGGTCAGCATCCTAACAAATGGCCCAGTGTGTGTTTGGCAATTTCGCTGCTCCTGCCAAGGATATATGGATTGAAGCTAAATTAAAACGTGTCACTTTTTCACATTGACTTATTTGTTGAAATGTATCTGGAGAATCAGCAATAAAACATTTTTTCTTCTTTAATTTTCTGTTCCTGATATTGAATGTTTTAATGTTGTGTCCAGCAGTGTTATGTTATTGCCCAGGGTGTGCTCCTTTACAATTGTTTTAGCATCAATATCCTGTATTCTAAGTTGTCATAAGTCATATCCGTAAATCAATCATAATTCAGTTTCAGTACTTGTGTTTATTTCTGGTTCTAAATAATGATTGTAATGATTATGTTACAGATGAGATGGGATCTTATTGCAAACAAATGCAATTTTTTCTTGAAAGTGCATGACATATAACATTACAGACCAAATGGACCTTGCTTTGTCATAGGCCCAAACATAGGTGCGGTTAGTAATGTCCAGAGCAATTGGCTGATGGCATAAAAAGAGCTTGAAGGAGAATTATATTAGCATTGGTAAATGTTTGGATTTCCCAGAAGACACACTGACACACACCCTTTGTCTGAGTAAGGTGACAACAAACATTTCACAATATTATTACTGTAGTTAAACTGAAGCTTATATTTTACAGGAAATATGTTAATTTAAAGATAATTGGCATCAGCTATGGTTATCTAACCCTACTGTACTAAACAGTGCTGGCATGCAATGTCCAGTGGAAGAATGCAGGGATGGACCAACAACAAAAAGCAGAACAGGAGATTTTTAAGCAATTCTAGCATAAGATGGACAATTTTCCGATAGAAGCAAACTTCAGATATATAATGCATGTTACTTGTAAAAAATCCACTGTAATGGTGACTTGTAACCTTTGGAAGCAAAATACTATGTTGCAGTGGAGGGTAAAACAGGGATACTGCAGAAACAGTTTGAGCACCATTGTCGTATTTCGCAACCCCTCGTATGTAAGCATGGCAGTAAGTATGGGGCTCCTGTTGCTCCTGTTTGAGGTTCTTATTCTTTACTACTGTTTCTTAATTGCAGACTGCAAAAATGAATTATCAACTTAGCACACTTGGTGACACCAGCCAGCAAAGCCATTTGTTTTTATCTCACCTTTTCTGCACAGCGAAGGAAAGGAAACCAACTGCAAGTGTTCTGTTGTGCTTACACTGAAAAGATGACTTGGACTTGTTTATTTTAAATTTCCTCGTTCTCATTCTTTGAGCACCCTGCTTTATTTAAGAATCAGCTACATATTAAAGTCTGAGAGGCTTTTGTGTCATGTTGTCATGGTAAGGAAAAAAGAGAGAGGTTTCTGAGGATTTCAAAAACGAGTTTTTGACCTTATCAAGATGTTAGCGGTTACAAAACCTCATCTCCTAAAGGTTGGACTCCATCAGCCCACAGTCTGCGAGATTATTATGTACAAATGAAAAAAATTCAAGACCACTTTTACTCTACCCAGGATGAGGAGATCACTCCAAGAGCATAGTCACAAAAGAACTCAAAGTAACTTTTAAGCAACCAAAGGCCTTTTGTGTTTATAAAACCACTATCAGGAGAACACTGAACAACAACGGTGTGCATTGCAAATTAACATCCAAGATTTTGTTTTGACTGAGAAGCGTTATGTCTGGAAAAAGGAAGACACCAGGTATCCCAAGTGATAGTAGGTTTGGGCCAGTTTTCCTTCTATCACCGATGGAACAATGAATTCTGAATGATGCTAGCAAGTAGGATGATGAAAGGACAACTGTACCAGAGTACAAGTAGTTTAACCAAAGTATGATTAACAAACCATATAATTAATGTTTTTGAATGTTCTGACCATGATCTAAAAATCTGAGAAATTTGGGACGGTATGGAAAATGAAAATGTAAAAAAATTATATAATTGCAGACAACATACTAAAGATATTTTCATGCTTGTTCTGGTCAACTTCATTTGTCAAAAGAGTGAGGATGAGGTCAGCAATGAATTTAAAAAAACTAAGTAATTAAATGATTTGAAAAGGTGATGTCATCAGGTGATTATAATGATAATTTGGCAAGTCACTGAAGAGCAAAGGTGGTTAGAGGATCTCCAGTTTCCCAACAAATGCCTGAGAAAATTATTGAAATGTTTAAAAACAATGCACAAGATTGGCAGGGATTTTCATTTTGAATTCATACATTTTTCTGATTTGGCTTGTTTACATTGTCTTGTTGAAAAATGAATGAACATCCCTAAAAAAGATATTGTTTTGAAGGCAACATATGTTACGCTACCATTTCATTAGTAGTTTACTGCATTAATGCTGCCATCACATCACATTTGCCATGGGCACTGACACAGCCTAATGCCATGATAGACCCTGGCTTTTTGACTTGTCACTGATAGAAGTCTGGATGGCCCATTTTGTCTTTGGTCTGGAGCACACAGCCTGCATTTCTTCCAGTAAAGATCTGAAATACTGATTCCTGTGACCATAAAACACATTGTCCATCCGTCCTAATGCTGCTTCTGGACAGTCTTTTCGTTTTTGAACAGTAATGTTCAAATGAAAGTAATTTGTTAATATAACTCTATATTGCAGTGCTTAATAAAGCTTTGTCAAAGTCATCATTTGACCATGCGCCTTTTTGAAATAATATTAATAGTTTTTATCTCATTAATAGCTCAATTTTTTTTGCGATGCGTGGCTGACCTGAAGTAATAATTTGTGGTTGTAGTAGAGATGTTTCAGAAGTACCTAAAGTGTGCGGTTCATGTTCATCGTCATGTTCATGCGGTTCAAGAAATCCTCCACATGGAATGCACTCAAATCCGCCAATCAATGTGCAATACCGACCAACAGTTACCAGTGAATATATCTGCAAAAGGGTCTTGAGGCACTTGGTTGATACCTTTGTATACTGTATACTGAAGTCCCTTCTGTGCTCACCACCTTGGCAGTGATCTCAGGAGATCCTTTAATATATGATAAATGAGACCCTTGGAGCATGCAGACACAAACATACACATACAAACAAAGCTTAGGTGGTCTACACCTCAGAATAATTCTACACTTGTATACTTGGTTTCTGTGTAGCTAATTTGAGACAGTCTGCATTGTTATCAGGCCAAATCACTAGTAAAGGGTGCATCTCCATTGGGGCGACTCAACACTCATAGACATCAGCTTACTGCCATTGATCAGTAAGGGAGACGTCAACACCATTTTCTCACCAAAATAATGTACTATTTTTAGTATTATTTAACGTCACTATCTGCATTAGTGGCCATTTCAGTGACACACGTAAGGTTATATTTATACACAATGTTCTCATGACTAGTCATATCATTGCCATTGTATTTATCATTGATTTTCTTGTAGTGTATGTATTGTAAGTAGACAAATCCATTATAAATAAGCAGACACAAATAAGCATAGACTTTTAGTTTATTAGGACTATGTGTGTTTACAGAGCCTACTTTCTATTGTGTTGGCGCTTTTGTCCTGAAAAGTAGTTACTGTGTTCTTTTGGTCACCTTGTGGCCGAAAGATTAGTCTTGTCAGGAATCATAATTCTACCACTAGACCCTACAATTCTCATTAAACCCGTGGCCTTCAGAGTTATTGATCACTTGACCAGCATGCAACATTTGACCTTGGACTCAAAGAAGCAATTACCCGGTGGTACAGATGCTTTCTCTAGCATGGTCCAGTGTCTTTAGTGCCTACAGATTGCTTACACAGTAATGCTCTGATTAGCTAGACTCTGGAATCAGGCTGATAAATGCCTTCCACCACCTTGAAAACTATTTCTCAAATAAACTAGACTAGCTGTCCATTGACATGACTAAAAATTAGTCCGCAGTTGTCCCATGAGTCTCGTGCGGTGAAGGGCTGATATTGATATTATAAATCCCAGTCATCATCTCTGTTCAGTAAGGCTATGTGTTTAGTGGCTGAACTGAAGATATGTAGTGCATACCTCTATACACAGAGAAGACAAGAACTTAAAATAGTTGCAGGTAGATCCAGTAGATCCCAAAGACTTTAAATGGGGTTGAGATCAGAACTCTGTGGGGCCATTTAATGTGTGAATATTAGTCCTCATGCTCCCACAACCACACTTTCACCAGAGGTATTGGCAATGTAAGTAGTTAATCAATCAAAAATGTCCAGCCACCTGTACATAATGTAGACATCATCCTATGCAAGATTATATGATGATTAACACAAACTGTGCAACAGACGAGTTACAGTATCTGACTAAACATTTACAAGGTGCACCAAAATGATAGATGTGTCATATAGACTGCATAGTGAGCGAACAAAGCGCTTAAAAACTCCAACAGCACTGTTGTGCCTGATCCATTCATACCAGCCAACACACGTTAACACACATTACCACCACGTCAGTGTTACTACAGTGCTGAGAATGATACACCACCCACATGGCACCTATGCTGGTCCTGACCATTAAAGTGCAAATTAAGGAGTAAATGGGACAAAGTATGTAGAGAACCAGATGGACTACATTCTGTACTTGTAGAACTACAAAGTGCTTTTATCTGGTAAGTGGTAATGATAATATAGACAACAAGCAGGTGTATCTAGAGTGAGTATGATTGGTGAGTGTATATTGTGATACTTTTGATAATGTGATCGCTGTTTGTTTGCTAACACTGATTAGTTTTTAGGGCACCTCGAGTTAATGCTACTTTAAATGTATCAATTTGATCTCTAGCACCATCACAGTGCATCTCATGGCAGAACACCAGATGGCTCAGACGGTCAGGGTGACCACAGCAACTGTGCCTTTAGAGCTGTGTAGATATGAGCTGATATGCAGAATGTCTTTTATTCTGTTCGCTGTTCATTACCTGTTCTTTATTTTACAATACAAACTACGCTTGATTAAAAAACACCCAGATGGATACGGTTTTCAACAGTGACTGAATTCATGAAAAGTGATTATAATGATTTCTGTTTGATATGCAAAGCATTCCAGAGCAACTTAGGGTTGTGCAGGGAAGCTGAGAAATGTCCAAACAATGTAACAACTTTCATTATTCGAGATATGTACATTGTTTCTGGGAATTGACATTGTGCGGCGCTTCGTCTAATGTTGCCCTTCAGGTTTGCCTTTGGTCAGTAAATTAATAGCAGGTGTAGGTTAGCACACACAGTTCAGAAAGGCTGTGCATTTCTTTTATTACTGTATTCCACAACCAGACAATACAGTATAATCATAATAAATAAAATGTGTACTTTAAATGTGGAACACAATTTGTGGTATGTGGCTAAATACACACAAGTATTCCATCACCCCTTCTAACTAGTGTGTTCAACCACACCTTTTATAATAACAGAAACACTGAATCAGGTATTCAGCCGTGCAATGTTAATAGAATGAGTCATAATAATAGGGCTCAGTTACTGAGTGGTGCTGTCATATTTACATTTATAATGGTTACCAGATGCACTGAAGTGCATTGTATTCTTAGTACAAATTTCCTCAGGCCTTCATACATAGTCTCCAATTTTAGGAAGATCATTTAATTAAAAGGCAAACCTTCAATCATCATTTAGATGTACACATTTGGACATTCAGTAGCAGTTTATCCAGAATTGAGGACTGTATTGATCCTTGTTTTGCTTAAGACTTTGATGGTGGCTCCAGTCATCATTAGGTAGGTAGGGTTCTGTTTAGCATTTGGGCATCATGCCAATGTCACTGGCTGAAAACACCTGACTCTAATTGCTAAACATAGTGGTTCACATACTTTTTCCACTCACACGTGTAGCATTGGATAATTGTCCTAGATTACTCGAAAAGTTAATTTGTTTAATTTATTTTATTGATTTCTCTTTATCCACTTCTAAAACTTGTGTAAATACCTGATCATATTTTAGGTCATACATCCAAAAATATGGAAAATTCTAAAGGGTTCACAAACATTCAATTACCACTGTATTAATGGAACAAGAAACAGTGCAGACTATTGATTGGTCAGGAAGAATAATCATAGAATTGCCAGGAGACAATCCTACAACCTCCGGAGATCTATTGTCACAGCAAAGATATGCAGTATTATTGCATTAACTGAGCAAGCCTAGGTCGACAGTGGAATGGAAAACTAAATGTAAAGTACCTAATTATTAGGTTTATAATAATGGTTTAAATACTAAACAGCTAAATATAAAAATGCAATACAGAAGTATTCAAATCAAATAGAATAAACTTGTTAGTGTATTTGTTCATCTATTATTGCATCAGCTATTTAAAATAGAAGCAAGGTTAAATTTGTGCCAATGTAGAGCAACCGCTTAATCATGTCTTCGGAATGTAGGATGAAATCAGAGCACCCAGAGTAAACCTACACAGACATGGAAAGGGCATGCAAACTCCAAATAGACACAAGGTCACAATTGAACTGGGGATCTCTGAAGCTTTGAGGCAGCTATGCTAAGTGCTTGTGCCACTACGCCGACTAGGAGTGGGGCACAATGTCAACATGGTGATATATTGTATTATTTTCTTTGATACATTATCGATACACTGATGCCAAACATCTACATTTTGATTTAGACATGTCGGCACACTAAATAGATTCTTTTTCTTATTTGACTTACCAGAAACACTGAAATGTGTATTTAATTTTTAATGATTTATTTTGTCCCTTTAAGCTTAATGTACGCAGTTTGAGTTTCTCAGTTTGCTTTCTGGTTGTGAGCTATTTACATTGGAAGGATGACACACACAGAAATGGACAGTCAGTGTGTGCCAGTGAGTTTGTTAATGTCATACATTGTTTCATAATGGTTGTCAAATTCTGTGAAATTGACATTCATTAATATGTGATCCTGCTTTTTTCCTGTTTATTAGTATTTTATCTTCAGTTACACAGATATCCTGAGGTATTGTAGGGGATTGTCTTGCAGTACAGCAGGTATTCCTGAATCGCAATATTGTGTATCATCGTTATCGTGAGCAAGGTATAGTGATAATAAATCGTGGGGTGCCCTTTGATTCCCAGCCTTAGTGCTACAAATAGTGTATTATACAAAGAGAAGGGAAAGAGAATTAAGTAGCAATATAGCCAGAATCAAAAGAAATTATGAATCTGTTAATTATAATAAAATAAGGAATATAAAATCACCGAATAAAGAATAAATATTTAATAAATAACATAATAAATATTATAAAATAGAGAACAATACTTGTCTTGACTTTATTTAGTCCTCAGTAGTGACCAGTATGAACAGAAACATGTAGAATATAAAATTCCATGCAATCTGGACGAGTAGACATCTTTTTTTGCCTGTAAATCATTTTGCCTATCAATGTAGAAATGGCTTAGCATGCAAATGTTCTTTCTTATTTGATGGATCGAATTTGGTTCTGGGATACCGCACCAATGTTTACATTATAATTTGTTGTCTTTGAATAACATTGGTAAAGTATGGCCAGAATAATTTACTTTGATTTGACTGAATGTGGAAGTGAGTTACATTATACATTATAACACCGAAATTGCAAATAGCAAACCACTGCTCAAGTGTTTTTATAAATCAATTTATATATTTCATTCCAGTTGGTGGCCTCTATCATTTTCATCAGCCTCGGTGTAATCTCCTGTTTCTTCTGTGCCATTGTGGATGGCATCATCGCTGCTGAATTTATTGTAAGTTGCATATTTAAATATAATACTTGTATATTAGATTAGGTGTGATAAGCAAGCACATGAATACAGCTCTCTCTATAAGCACTGACTTTTATATACATCTTAAGCTTCTCACATGATCACAGTTTCTTCAGTGTTCTTCCTTCTCCATCCCACATGTACTCGCTCTGTCTCCGTAGTGCTGAGTGGCTGCTGTGGTAATGAAACTTGTGAATTCAAGTGTGGCTCATTCATCAGAGTAACACTGAAGGATGGTCTCATAACGTGCCATCATCTTACTGCCACTGTACTACTAGCTGCCACCTTTCTGTCGCTGACCTCTTAAAACAAACTGATTGGGAATAGGAGAGATGATTGGAAAGGCTGAATTTTAATGTTTATTAAAATATTTAACCCAGTATGAATCAATCATTATGGAATGATGTATCTGTGGTTGATGTGTGCTCAGTTTAATTTAGTTTTATGTATATGGCAATTTTAACAATATGCATTAACAGCTTTACAAAGAACGATCTCTAGAAACCAAGAGGCAACTGCGGAACGGATAAGTTGATAATGATCCATCACTCTAATGGTACCTGTTCTGTGAGGGACCTGACCATTAGAGAGCAGCGTAAAGGGGAATAACAAATATGTATGTAGAGAACCAGATGGACTAAAGTCTGTAACTGTAGTACTAAAAACTGCTTCTGTGTGCTAAGTGGAACTCATAAAATGGACATTGAGTGTAGAAATAAGGAGGGGTCATGTTAAGCCTGATCAGTGTATATATACTTCTCACAAAAATTAAAATAAATCTCCCTTAATTTTTGTAAGCAGTACATACTCAGATCAGGCCGGGCCAATTTAGCATAATTAATTAACCTAATAAGTCTTTCTGAGGCAACGGTGCTAACCACCAAGACACTGTGCTGCCCTAAAATATTAAAATACAAAATAATAACTGTCATTTTACATGGTCAGCTTTAGTGACTATACATTGTTGCAGTTTAATGAAACCTGTTTATTCCTTCATCAATAAATTCTTTTTCTTTTTGATCTGTGCTCAAGACCTTTTTATGTTAAAATGCATTGGGACTTCATTGAACTTCATGCCTTGTAATCCATGAATGCAAATGTAGTCCCATCATAATCAACGGCATCAATTTTACTGATACATTTGTTTGTTTGTTTATTTTGTTTATTGAATGATGCTATTGGCATCAGTGGCCATTTCAGCAACACAAACAAGGTTATCTCAAGATTAGTCATATATACATAATATAATATAATGCCAATCTAGTGTAATCAATTTCAATTTTATTTATATAGTGTTTTTTACAATGTAGCATTGTCTCAAAGAAGCTTTACAGTAATACAAGACCTTAAAGGCCTAATCAATTAACCTAACATGCATGTCTTTGGACTGTGGGAGGAAACCATGGTACCCAGAGTAAACCCACATAGGGGACATGCAAGCTGCTGCCCAGTTTACTGATATAAAAGAACACATTCATATATGATAAATACAGGTCTTTACAGTAAACAATACTATAAAACTGTGTTCTGATTCTAGTTTTGCCCACCTAAACTTACCCAAACCTACCCATATACAGATGGTCTGTTGGATTTATGTCACTGCTCTGACTTGTTTATGCAAGGATATTCATCCTACTATCATTAAGCCAGGTCAGTTCTTACAGGGCATGACTGTGACAGGGCATTACTTGTTGGTAATCAATGCTGCTTAATGCAGAATATGACTCTTGCCAGTGTTTGTCTGTGCAGACTGCATTCCTGTATGCTGGTTTTTAGAACCATAATAGCAATAGGTTTAGTTGAAACAGACAAATATCCTGTATTTCTCTCAAAACATTAGGGGACATTTTATTATGGACATTTCATTTTGAAGTATCCCCCAATTTAGTAGTATAGAAGACGGCCTGCATATTTTTGTCCAGTGCTTGTTTTTTGTGATTTTATATGGCATATTTAAAAGGCAGACATCAGTGCAGTTTACAGTTTGTTTATTCCTGTTCAACCTAGGACAGGAGACCTCTAATTGAGGGGAGATGTGAATTTTATGCCAGCAGCACAGGCTATGCATATGACAACTACTACAGTGAGGTAAGTATCTTATGCATATATCATGGCCTCCATCTCATGATGAGATCTTTCAGCAGTGGCCCATGCTATACAAGCTGATACCAAAATGTTTCTGCAACCAAACAGATCAAACGATACGTAACTAGTGCATAAAACACATCTCACAACTAATGCATACTCAATGCTAACATCATGCGTTATATCAAGGTTCCCCAGTAAAGTTTTAAGCAGGACAAACACAGACATCCTACTGCTCAGTGCTTTAAAACTCTACAACCTCAATTCCAATAAAGTTGGAATGTTGTGTAAAGCATAAATAAAAAGAGAATACGATGATTTGTAAATCCTTTTCAACCCATATTCAATTGAATACACTACAAATACATTATATTTCATGTTCAAACTGGTAAACTTTATGTAGTTTTAAGTAGGTTGATGACTGCAACACGTTACAAAGAAGTTGGGACAGGGGTAACAAAAGACTGGGAAAGTTAAGGAATGTTTGGAACATTCCACAGGTGAACAGGATAATTGAAACAGGTGAGTGTCTGGGCCTGAGATAATCTGAGACGGACAGACGCAAAGTGGAAAAGTGTCCTGTGGTCTGACAAGTCCACATTTCAAATTGTTTGCGGAAATCATGGATGTTGTGTTCTCCGGGCCAAAGAGGAATTCCCAGATTGTCCGGATTGTTATTAGTGCAAAATTCAAAAGCCAGCATTTCTAATGGCATGGGTTGTGTTAGTGCCCATGGCATGGGTAACGTCTTTTTCAGGGACGTCCCTGCTTATTTCAGCAAGACAATGCCAAGCCACATTATGCATGTGTTACAACAGCATGGCTTCATGGTATAGAGTTTGGGTACTAGACTGGCCTGCCTGCAGTCCTGTCCTGTCTCCCTGTGGCGCATAATGAAGCGCAAAACATGACAGTGGAGACCACGGGCTAAAGTTTTATATCAAGCCAGAATGGAAAATAATTCCACATAGAAAGCTTCAACAATGTGTCCTTAGTTACTGATGTAACACATTGGCTGTCCCAACTTTTTTGGAACGTGTTGCAGGCATCAATTCAAAATGAGTGAATATTTGCAAAAAACAATCACGTTTATCCATTTGAACATTAAATATATTTTCTTTGTAGTGTATTCAACTGAAAATGGGTTGAAGAGGATTTGCAAATCATCATATTCTGTTTTTTTGAATTTATGTTTTACACAACGTCCAATTTAATTGGAATTGGGGTTGTATCTTACAAACTGTGGCCAGACCCAAACCCCCAAATATGAAAACACATTGGGACAACACTGTTACTTGCAGACAGTATAATCCCAAGATATTTCAATATTTCAATATCAAGATATTTTTGTTTGGCCAACTTCATTTCATTTCTCATCATTTCTTAATAAACATCAATTCCTGCATTTGAGATTTTGGATACTCGTTTTCTCCAGCACTTAATGTGTGGAATATGAAAACAAGTGATCAGTCTTTGTCCTTTTCACATTTTAAGACTTTTCCTAGTCAGTGTTTTGGGGATCCAGTGCACTAGGAGCACTGGGGGTGATCATCTGGCTGATCTCCTCTCCCTCAGACAGAGTCAGTGTGACTGTATGGGACGTGATCAGTCAAATTACAGAATCCCTTGTACCTGCAAGCAATTGTAGTACAACATATTTCCATATGTTTATGGAGCTTAATTCAGATTTATCGCCTGTATCTCTCTGTCTGTTGTTTGCTGTTCTGCTAGGTCATGTGCCAGGCCTATAACAATGATTGCAAACTCAAAGTGAAGAGCAACACCTGCTATTGTTGTGATCTATACAGTTGTGAAAGGTGAGCTTCCACTACTAGAACTGCAGTCTGTGAGTAAAATATATGCATCAAAGAAACCCCCATGCTACAGGAATACTTCAGCCCATTTTTAACAAAATATCTGTCTGCTGACAATCAGTGTTTAACCATTAACAGGTTTGCATATGTTTATTCATTATTTGTTGATAAATTCTGTTCAATATATTCAGAATAAATGATCGTTCATTTTTGTATGTGGTCATTTCTGTTCAGGCTCACAGGGGGCCAGTGCATAACTGTCTGAACTGTGGGCAAGGCAGGAACCAACTCAATACATCACAAAAAGGGCCCCCACCCCAACACACACACACACACACACACACACACACACACACACACACACACACTTATACATACATACAGAGAAACTCACACTGGGACACTGTAGAAGCATGTCTTTGGGATGTCTAATAATGGCAGCCCTGGTTATGTACAAAATCTTTATTGCTTATCATTTTGATATTTCAGTGTATATGCATTACAGAACTGCTATGTTAAGGGGACTACTCCAGCCCTTTTGAAAACTCTGCACCAAAATTGCACCTTTGGGCCATACATGAACACATATAAGAAACTACTCAGCTACACATTTTGAGGTCCATGCTTGCAGACTCTCCTCTACAGCTCCTGGACTGGGATAGCCATGGCAAAACCTTGATTCTCTGGTCACTGTGCTATGGATTATTCAAATAATAAAAATCAGCCCCACAACATTACAGTTCTACCACCATTCATCACCGTGGGAAAGCACTTTTGTGCTATTTGGACCTGTGCCAAACCCATCTCTTTCTTTTGTTGCTTGTTGCCCACATATGAACATGGTCCCACTGAGAGCTCCAGTAACATCTGAACACAGCAGGCTCTTAAGAGTTTGTTGGTCCTTGACAGCAGATGTATTCTTCTAGCAATCCCCCCAAACAATCTCCAGTGTCTGACTGTAGGCAGGGAGACAAGACTTAACTAATATATATAATTCCCCAACTTTTTAGTCATTCATTGGCTACTTGTTTCTAGAATTGTGAACTCAATGTCTATCTACAACATCATGTTCTAGACAGATTTTTGACATGTGAATTCGCTTCCAAACTTCATTATTGTTCAGATGGTATAAATGTATATTTTCAGCTGTTTTCATGTAGTCCTTTCTTGAATTGTGCAGCTCCATGAGCTTTCATCACACATCATTGCTGTGTTGTCTGGTCTTTCTCATAGTGATTGTTGAGTAAGAGCATCAGTCACAGCTGACTAGTTAAGTGTTCGTAATTACTCTTTTAAATTATACAATCTTTCAAGAATTGTACTTCAAAACCTTTTTTCTTAATATATTAAAATGAAAGCTCAAAAGGATAAGCAGTCATTGTTTAGAAGTCATTTTGGTCACTGTTACCAGGGGATTGCTGGCCTGTCTTGGTTGGTTTTGGCCTTGTGCCCTGTACTGCCCTGGTTCTCCATTAGGTTTTTTTTAGCAGGATTACCCTATAATAACTTGTAAATGTTAATATTACACATTTACACTTATAGAGAACTAACTTTCTGTGTGATCATCTGTAATATATAGATTTGCTGTTGGAAATCATGTTAAAAATGACATTTAGCTGGTGTTCCTTTGTATTAAATGTTTGTGGTTGATCTTCTCTCTCTAGCCCAGAGTACCCCACACATTATTTTGAATTTACGGGTGTGAGCAGTTGCATGGATGTGATACACCTGTACAGACTGCTGTGGTCCAATGTAGTGCTCAATGTGCTGGGAGTCTTCTTGGGCATTGTAACTGCTGCCATACTGGGAGCATTTAAGGATCTGGTGAGACCCTTACTATACTTGATTGTATTTTTTCCAGTAGATCACTTTTTAATAATTCATATAAATTACAGAGGCTGATTATAACTTCTGTGTAAAACATCAGGTTATCACAAAGACCTAGATAAAGAGAATCCAGTTCCTTGTGACACATAATTATAGTTCTTGTCCATTTATTTATCGATCCCCTATTAATTGGTTACCAATGTATGTGAAACTTTATGATTAATTGTAATCGAAAGTCATACTTGAGTGCATTTTCAGCCAAGGGGATGACAATCAGGTGTAAGTGGGCGCCCTGCTGTTTCAAAAGAACAGGGATCTAGCAACATCTGATCTTGTCAATACATTAGTGGAAATGTATCAATGTCAGCCAAAGGGCTGTTTGATTCTCATCAGGCTGAAACAGGTTACAAATCCATCTCCAAAGAGTTTAGACTGCAACAGCTCATGCTTATAGTCGTCTCCAAGATCACAAAGATAAGTTCTGAGCAACGAAATGCCTCGCTCACATTGTCTGATGTTAATGTTCAATGAGCCCTCCATCTGGAGAACACTAAACAACAATGGTGTGCATGGCTGCCGGTCTGCAGTTCGCTAAATATCATGCGCACATCACAATGTGTTGTGTTTTGTGGAGAGATGAGACCAAAATGTCTGGAATAAGGAGAACCCTGCTTTCCAAAATAGGAACCTCATCCTATCTGTGAAACATGGTGGTGGTTTAATTGCGTTCTATGCATTAAGTCTTGGGACTTCATACTTATGCAGAACTATAGAAAATTCTAAAGAGTTTATAAACTTTCATACAGCTAAAAAGCAGTTTTTGCATTTGTACCAACATGCCTATTCCTCCCCACTGCAGGTTCCAGCTTTACAGACACAGATGTCTCCTAGGCCTGCTGCTCCACCACACATCCTCTATAACCCCACCCAGCATATGGTTACGTATGCAGGCTACTGCCCATCTGGACAAGCACTGCCTGCTTATACCAACTATCCATTGCCCATGCAGGTAATGACAGGCACTGAACACATCTATGGAAATAATTCTTCTGTCTGGTTGCACTAAAAATGGGTGCTTATAAAAAAAAAAGACCAAATATTTTGCTAAATATTATAGTAAATTCAATCCACACTTGGGGGCGGCAAACGTTTTGCTATTCCATTACCATGGTAACCCAGGTTAAAGTCCTGACATTCCCTTGCACTGCAAATGCAACCCCCACTGATTCCTGAGTAATGCACAACCACCTAATCCTGGGTAAAGTTTCGCCCGCTCGCCCTGTGAATTGGCATAGGGAAGCTGGATCAAAATTTACTTATAGATTCTAACTAAATCTAGGCCACCCAAGGATGATGGGTCCATTTTTGAGTCTTGGTTCCCCCAAGGTTTCTTCCTTATAACCTTTAGGGAATTTTTCCTTTCCGCTGTTGCCCTAGGATTGCTCACTTGGCCTCCTAAAATAACATAATGTTGTAAAACTAATTTAAGACAGTGCTCCATTGTAAGAAGTGCTATATAAAGAAATATGACTCCCAAATAAGATTGCAAGTTCAATGATGCAGTAAATATGCCTGTTAAATTAATGCTATATTCTTCACATGAACACCTTGCGTTGGCATTTTAAATAACTTAACAATTTAAATTTAGAATCGCTTCTATATTGGATATCTACTGGCACACAATGTTTTAGTATTGGCTGCATATAGAAAAAAAAAGTGTATTCATTGTACGTTTACATGTAGTGTAATCTTAAGGATGACTTTGCTTTTATCCAATGAGTTTGGTCAGTTGTAGTAGAGGCACTAGATGGTTGGTGTGGGTGTGTGCTAAAACATTTGACATACCACTTTTATCACTATCTCTCCTTGTTCCTTGCAGCATCTGAGCAGTTACGCCGCAGCCAGCTCTGCCCAACCCAGCCCTGATGCACCCACATCCCCATCTGAGGAGAACCAGAATCCTGTTCCATCCAGCAGCACCAACCCCTCAGGTCCAACCCAGTCCACTTCTGCAGACACCTCAGGCTACGTGCTCAGTCCTAATGCTCCCTCGCTCTATGCTCACTCTTTAGGGCCCTTTGAAAAGCCTCCACCCTATGCTTGCTGAGAGACCACATAAATCACACTATTCTTTGTAATTAATGTCACGTATCTAACAATTAAGGATCGAACAATTGGTCTGGATTATAGAAAAGTATTAGCAGACCCAGATAACGCCAATGTCAAATCAGACATTGAATTCAAAGCAGAATCTGTATTTACATCGATGCAGTTATAGTAACTGATCAGAGAACACATTGAAACCATTCAGCTCATAATGATATTTAGTTAGGTGTTAATTTACGTCCACAAGAATTCCCAGTCTTTCCCTGCAGAAGACTAGTCAGAGCTACCTTCCTCCACTTGTCTTCTTCCTATCGTGCATTCTGGCACCGTCGCTTCCTCAAGGTAAACCGTGCCTGATGACCTTTTTCCATTGCTCCAAGCTCCAGGTCTGACACTTGCATGACTATTAAAGTCACTTTCTACACCATGTCACCACTTGGTCATGTGTTCCTCTTCAGGTACTCACAGGTAGCGATTTTCCCTTGATAAAATCGCACAGGTCTTTACTTTTGAACATTTTCCCCTCTCTGTGCATGGTGTTATTGTTTTGGCTAAACGATATAAACAGGAGAACTGCAAGTTTAGAGTTTTTAGAGCTCAAAAGACAGTTTTTACAATCAGGTTTATTTTCTGTCCGTCTCCAGTTAGACAGAGGAGACAAAAGATTTCCCCAGCGCTGAATACACCAAGGACCAATGTAAGAGAATTATTTAAAAAAAAAAAAGAATAGAAAAAAATTACAATACAGAATATAAAACAGAATGTAACAAATGAGTGAAAAAACTAAAACTCATAACAAAATGATCAAGACTTTGAGCACCTACTTGGCCTATAGTGACTTTGTTTTATTCCGGAAATTAAGGTATTAAATGTCTTTCTGTAGTCTTGTCTAAAAAGCATTGTACGTCACTTATTTACATATACAATATGTTACAACAGCGCACCCCCTTTTCAGTAGCTTGTGTTGCGGTGCAGTGCTTTTTCAGGTGTCTTAATATAAGTACACATCTTCCCTGTGTCTCTGTGAGTATGCTATAAATATACAAGTTACAGTGTCTACGTGATTGTGTATACGTTGCTTATGGTTGGAGGTGAGAGTATGCAGTAAAGGCTTATGAAGTTTGGAGGGGCAATCTGTCAGAATAAAACTCAGGTTTGGTTGCACCAGTTCAGATCGTTTGTGTTTATGGAAAAAGTAGAGACATTCATTGCACACCTTAAAAATCCATATTAAGCTTATTCTTGAACTGAAACGCAGTACTACTAAACTTTCTCTTTTTAAAGGCATTTGGGTCCAACACCAGGCATAAGGTGGCTTCTGATTGGTCCAGCTATTATTAGATGTTTCACTGATGAGGGCCCACTAGAGGGCAAGAATGAGAGCGGATATCATTGTGCTTGTGCTGAGCATTATCCAGGTCTAACGTGTGCCCATTAACCGTGACATCCATGCAGCCTGTGTAGGAAGCAGAGACTGGGGTGGACATCAGAGAAACATCTGCAGAAAAGAACCAGAGTTAAATATGGTTTAGTAATGCAAGATATTTCTGATTTTTATATTTATAGATTGTATATATATTGCAGATATATTCATAAAGGACGAGGCACAGTTGCAATTCGCTTGCCGACCACAGCAGTGATCGGCTTTGTGTTCCAGTGGTGTATTGCATCCAGGTCAGGTGTCACACAGGCACGCTTGCCCATTTCTGAGGCAAGGGAAACCTACCGAGCCCTATGGTGGACTGGCAGGGCTTCAGTGCAAATTCAGATATGCATATTTTATTTATTTGATAATATTTACTTAGTACTATTATTACAAAAACCTATTTGCCTAGATAATAAGTTTTATTCTTACAATTAACATCTAAGCCAACCAAGTAGGATGGATCCATTTTGAGGTTTCTTCGTTTTAAATTTGAGGCTTAAGAAGATAATCTTATATACACTGCTCAAAAAAACTAGGTGATATTCCAAAATGAATATGAAGCGATAAAAAAGAAGCGTTGATTTTATTTCAAACAAGCAAATGAAAAGTCAAATAAAGTTGGTTGAATATGCAAATGAGTTGCAAACTCAATTATGGTGATTGACAAGTGAGTGATATATTCTTGGGGGTGGACGGAAGCATGTCAAACTGGATAAGTGTGTCACACACTGACTGTTCACTAGGGTGTGGGGGTATGAGAGTAGGGGGCATGGACAGCATCAGATTGTCCAGCGGTTCTTGTGGAATCCTTTTCATATTCATTTTGAAATATCCCCTCCTTTTTGTGAGCAGTGTAATAAAGCTTCTTTGAGACAATACTCCATTGTAAAAAACACTATATAAATAAACCTGATTTGACTTGACTACATGCCGAACTGTGCCCTGTGGTTTCCAGGATAGGTGTGGTACTGCAATAATCAGTTTCTGAAATATTCCAACAGCAAGAGATATTATTGAGGATTAGTTAAGTTTAGGAACCACAGCAACTTTGTCATGAATTGGCAGAAATTCAGACCTGTGGTAGCCTAGTGGTTAAGGTACTGGACTCTGGACCAGAATGTCTAGGGTTCAAATCTCACCTCTGCCAAGCTGCCACAGTTGGGTCCCTGAGCAAGACCCTTAACCCACAATTGCTTGGATTGTAAGACTGTATTAATTGTAAGTCGCTCTGAATAAGGGCTAAATAATACCCTGGTCTGGTCATGTGAAAACCACACACCCAGACAAAAGTTTAAGAAAATTTCCCACACTGAGAAAGAAACTGACAAAGTATGCTTTTATCTCTGTACAATTTCCAGACTTAGTATGTCTTAGAAGATTAACAGACACCGGTCCTCACTGCCGGGCGCTGGGTCTGTGTGTTTCACATGACATGGATCAGGGGTGCCCCCACATTACAGGAGGCATCCAATTACAGGATCATGTTCTAATTCTCTTAGCTTCATCACTTCATTCTTCTGGTAAATGTTGAGCTGGATGTTGTGTGATTTGATTTGATGTTTTATTAGTATATATTGTTATGGTAATTAAGGTTCTTCCTAACACAGTTTCTCAAGGCTCTTACTGAAGATGAAGAAATATTCTAAATCATCAAAACTGAATGCCAACGAGTTTATTTACTGACACAAACAATGAAGATGGTGTATGAAGAAAGAGAGAGCAGAAAAGATTGTTTGTGTCCTTCGGTGCATTAGAAGCACCGGTACATGGTGAATCTGCAGAGCTCCTCAAATTTTTCCTGGCTGACACACATCTGCTGGAAGGCAGAGAGTCTACGCCAAGGAGTCATGACCCCAACGTACATGGTGGATTTGATGAGGGAGACGGTCTCATTCTTCATGAGCTTAGGAACACCATTGGGCGTGGTGGTGCCGCTGGATGGCAGTGTGTTGGCACACAGATCCTTGTGGATGTCCACGCCAGAGTTCAAGACGGAGTCTATAATGTCTCCCTCTCCCTTCTCGGCCTGAGTCATGTGTCCTAAGAAAGACTCAGTCAGGCTGGCGTCTTGGTGTTTGGGATGGTCCATGATGGAGGGGAAGACACAGTGAGGAGCTTCATCTCCAGTGAATCCAGCTCTGAGCATGTCAAAAGTATTGCCCAGAGCACTCACTGGCTCCTCCGGGGCTGCAAATGAAATGTTTATAGAATGAACTGGTGAAGAGCAGCATGGTGATGAAAACAAGGTTGGGTTTAATTTGAGCTGTTGGTCTTACCTGTGTTTGCTCCAAGATCAGCTTGAGCTTGCAGACAAGCACTCATCTGGTCTTCCTCCTCTTCCATCTCAGTGATGGTGTCCAACTTCACCAGCTCTATTGCTTGGTGGTTAGGGGTGTGACCATGCATCAGCTGGTTGGGAGCTTCGGCCTTGGCTTCAGCATCACCTACAGCAACATCTGTAAACAAATCAAATACTGAATCCATCGTCACTATGTAAACTACAAGTAAAAAAGCAGAGTTAATTTATCCATCTCATATACATCACACTCATTTGCTTTACTCACCAAGGGGCAGCTGGCTCTCCTCTACTGTGTCCCCCAGGAGAACAGAACCCAACATTTCGATTAATGGTCTAAACTCTTTGACCTCTGCTTCAATGGCCAGCAGCATCTCCTCAGTTTCGTTCTCTGTTTATGAATGAGAAAATGCTTATGGAAAGGTTTGCATCGATATTGTTTCGGATATCAGATGTTTAGTTTGTGTTTCACTTACCCAGAGTGGCCACCTGCAGGGCGTTGTGACTATCTTCTTCGGCCTGTGGATCTGTGTCACACCCCTCTGTCACCACCTGGGCAATGTGACTCTCCTCTTCGGCCTCTAGATCACTGTCACACCCCTCTGTCACCACCTGGATGATGTGACTCTCCTCTTCGGCCTCTAGATCACCATCACACCCCCCTGTCACCACCTGGGCAATGTGACTCTCCTCTTCGGCCTCTAGAGCTCCGTCACATCCCTCTGTCACCACCTGGGCAATGTGACTCTCCTCTTCGGCCTCTAGAGCTCCGTCACATCCCTCTGTCACCACCTGGGCGATGTGACTCTCCTCTTCGGCCTCTAGATCTTCGTTACACCATCCTGTCACCACCTGGGCGATGTGAATCTTCTCTTCGGCCTCTAGATCAATGTCAAACCACCCTGTCACCACCTGGACGATGTGACTCTCCTCTTCGGCCTCTAGATCTTCGTCACACCCCTCTGTCTCCATCTGGGCGATGTAACTCTCCACTTCGGCCTCTAGATCTTCGTCACACCCCCCTGTCACCACCTGGGCGATGTGACTCTCCTCTTCTGCCTGTGGATCTCTGTCACACCCCCCTGTCACCACCTGGGCGATGTGACTCTCCTCTTCGGCCTCTAGATCACAGTCACACCCCCCTGTCACCACCTGGGCGATGTGACTCTCCTCTTCGGCCTCTAGATCAATGTCATACCACCCTGTCTCCACCTGGACGATGTGACTCTCCTCTTCGGCAGCACAGGCTTCATCCTTTAGGACGTCAACATTAATTTCCTGCTGGCCTTCATCATCAACTGTATTTCTTTTGCAGCAAAACCACGAAAAACAGCTCATGATTGCTGCTGCTCACATCAATGACTGAGACCAGACTGAGCAGAATAGATCTTTGGGCTCAGCTGCCTTCACCTGCACCATTATGACATCACCTGTTTGAGCAGCTTTGATTCCAGCATGCCGAACATTCTAAATTGTCATTACATCACGGCAACATTTTATTTCTACAGCATTGCAGTTTTATAACAACACATTTCAATAATAAGGTTACATTTTTAATAAAAAAAAATACTAGATATATTGATTACATACTAGAATTAACAGAATCCGATTATAGATCATATCCAATGCTTGTAAACTGTTTTATAGGAGATGGGTCCTAATTTGAGTCTTGGTCCTCCCAATAACAGTAATCTTCCCTAAAACAGAGAGTTTTTCCTTGCCACTGTTGGCACAGACTTGCTCAACTAGGGTTTTGAGCCAATACATTTGTAAAGCCGCTTTGAGGCAATGCTCTGTTGTAAAAATCAGTATATAAATATGTGACTTGACTAACACTTTTGACAATGTTAAGAATTTATCCTTTGTAATAGATACAAAGTACAATTCATTATTAAATGAAGCAATAATCCACCCCAGGCTGAGTGTTACAGTGATTTTATGATAGAAAAGGGAGAATAAGCATGACATGGGTGCAAACCTTTACAACAGCATTTTCTCATTTATAAACAGAGAATAAAACTGAGAAGGGGCTGCTGGCTGTTAAAGTAGAGGTCAACGATTTTAGAAAATTAATTCAAATGATTCTATATGTTCTACGGGGGGACACAGTAGAGGAGATCCAGCTGGCCCTTGGTGAGTAAAGTGAATGAGTGGATTGTATAGAAGAAGAATAAACTACAACTAAAGTACAAAGCCCATTCCAAAAAAGTTGGGACACTAAACAAATTGTGAATAAAAACTGAATGCAATGATGTGGAGATGGCAAATGTCAAT
>JAUZST010063656.1:0-22815 GCA_034779995.1 Parotocinclus haroldoi | reverse complement strand
TAAAGATAAAAAAAAAATATTTGACATATATACATAAATATTTCTATCAACATAAGCAAGAAAAAAAAGACATGCACATCTAATCACACTCTGAAATAAATATCCACATATACACTACAAAAAATAAACATGTATATACTGTATACCTGCTTTGGTCCCTGGCTTGAAACACATTCTGGACTTGAATGAATATCATTGATTCCTTCTCAATGAATCCATGCTGGGCAGCTGTGATATGGGTCAATGCTGAATGTGAAGGAGCACACTGCAATTAGTATGAATTTCCTATATATCCACATTAAGTCTACACTGACTCTGTTTTTCAGACCTAAAGTGATTTAGTCAATTTCAGTCAATTTCTTAAAACCAACAACAATCAACAACAATATAAATACTTCAAAAGTGAGTGAAATGGAATTACTGGCAGATAATACACGTCAAAACGATATTTGGCAGGATCAACTGTTTCAGTTAAAATGCTCAATCTGCTCTTAATTAACACAAATTATCACACCCTTACATTTTTTTCAGTTGTCATTATTTTCTCTAGTTGTCTAATTTCAGTACCGTTTAAACATGAGAGTATCTTTACTCGTCCTCAGTATTAAATTGCAATGGTCTGAGTAAAAAGTTAATGTTCGTGTCTCCTCATGTATTCTTAGGTAGGAAAACGATGCCTTTGTAAATAAAATACGCTGGTTTAACATTGCTTGAACGTAAATAAAAATCTATTTTGCAATGTCGATGTGTTAAATTCGTCAGTTTACGAAAATAAATATATATTATAAATTAAACCTTATCTAAGTTTAACTAGCAATACGGAAGGCACAAATGATGCGAGTGATAATTGTGAGTTTTGCAGTTTCTTGTGCATGTGTTTTTAATGACCACAGATTGTTTTGGTCTTTTTGGTTTTTTACACCCATTTAGTAAAAAAGATTGTGAACATAAAAAAATCAACATCACACAAGTGCTTAATGTTATTTTCTACAAGTGATATTTTCCCAAATGTAGACTGTAAATGGAAACTGATAAACAGGCATGGCATAATGTTGGGTATTGACAGTAACACCATGCATACTTACTGATAAATTGAACAAAGAAAAAATTTGAGTTTATATCCACTTTCCATGTTTGTGGCATAAGTCTTAGGAGTTCCTATAACCAACTATACTGATTCCCTGAACTTCAGCTGACCCTTGGTGAGTAGACTGGAACCCATTGAGATATGTGAAAACAAGACTTAAAGCCCAAAGTATTGTTGTATTGTTGATGTACATTTGATTAGATTTTTTGACAATTATTTTCATGCCTATACACGTTTCTCTCAATCTTAATAATAATAAATAATGATTTAATAAATAAGTAATAAATTAATAATTAGTTAATAATTATATCTTATATAGGTTTTGTTCTCAAAAACATCCATTTGATCTGTTAATATTAAAAAATGACTAGCTTATTAGGCCAGATTGCATTCCATCTGGGTTTCTGGTGATTTCCTTTCCTTGTTTGGTGTGAAGAGGGGTGGCTTAACGATATGTAATTTCACAGTTGTTATTCCTCAATGATATGCTGGTATTATGCTAGATTCCTTTTCTCATTTCCTGTAATAGAACAAAGTAAATGTGCACAGATTTTATCTGCTGTAAGGTGACTTTCAGAAGATACCCAACAGTGGGGGCATGCCAGTAGCTTAAAGCTATTTAAATGTTCTGTTGCTGACATGTCTTGTGCATTATTTATGAGTTTTGTGTATACGCTTTCATCATAGATGGCGCGCATGTAATATGCACAGCACATATCTGCTGAATCTTTGTACATCCACTCATAATCAGCTAGGGCTGATAAAGAGACTGATTAATGAAGCCTGTAATGTAATGGCTCAGATAATGGAGGAGGCTGCTTAGGCATGACCGCTTAGCCACACTGAGCAACCTTGAAAATGTTAATTTGTGCACTCAAATGATTGCAGCAGCAGTCAATTGCAATTTGTTCTTAAGATAACTCTAGCCCTGTACTGTATCGGTGCATAAACAGGTACACGCGTTCGAACCGGCAATGAATCCAAACACCTGGTTAAATAATGCTTGTTTACAATTACAGGTACTGTACAATACATCCCTTACTGTAACAAATTCAGGCTAGATTAACAGTGCTCTAATGGACACAGGCTAATATGCGTCTGTAATAATCTACTCAGTCAGTCTTTCATTTGTTTTCATACCCACTTAATCAGTTCAAGGGTCGCCAGTGTAATTGGTAGCACAGGGTGCGAGGCCGGAAACAACAGGGCATCAATTCACTGTAGGGCTCATACACACACGCACACACACATACACAAACACACATTTATAATGTGGGAGGAAGCCCGCACTGACATGGTGAAAACATTGTGCCCTCTAATCATCATTAGTAACTGATTCTGGTCTAGTGTGATTGGTCTGAAGCCTTACCTGGGAACAATGGATGTACAAAGCAGGGATATACTAAATGAACATACTGAAGCAAATCCATACCAGATCATCACACACAAACACACATGCACACACACACACACAAATTCATGCATTAACCAATGACCATTAATGACCATCCTTTTGCCACCACCATCGCCAATCCTTCTTCAGCCATGTTTTTGGAATCAAATTAGACTACTACGAAACCCACAATGATAACATATTAAGTTTGGTTTGGTCCAGTAAGATTTTTTCAATACCATGTGATAAAACTCTAGGCAGGGTGCCAATCCATTCTAGGGCACATACACTGACACAGTCATAATTACTCACATCCTAAGGTCACTTCAAAAGCTCTAATTAACCCACCACACAGAGCTGTAGCTTAAGGGAACCCACGCAAACATGGCACCCAAGCACCCACGTCACTCCACCTGGGATTGAACTCAGGACCTTCTCACTGGGAGGTAACAATGCAACTCACAGAGCCACTGTTCTGCCCGACTGAGGTCTATGCCTATTATACATGCTCAAGGAGTGCTGGGGCATAGTGTGAACCAACCACAGAGAGGGAGCCAGTCCACTGCAGGGTACACACACATATATACACACACACACACACTAACACTGTGATTGTGATTCCTATTGACCTAACACTTGTCTTTGTAATGTGAGAAGAAATTTAGAGTACCAGGAGGAAACCCACACTAATAACAAGCAAATTCTACACACACCATGGGCAGCCCGGCAATCTGGAGCTGTGAGCTGAACCAAGACTCAAAACTGACTTGTATAGGGCTTCTGAACAAATGACTGTACCACAAAGGCCATGTGGTATTTTCTTTATGAGGCTATAATCGGTTCACTCAAAAACTAAAAAAAATTTTTAAAGCATCATAAACATTTCACACGTAACAATTTACACCAAGCATTTCCTGTATTAGCATGTCTGGTTGGAGGGTAGCACCATGTGACATCTTTAGAAATTGGCACACAAATATTTTGTCATGTATGGTAGGTATTGTTTTCTTTGAAGGGTAGCCACGCTGGCTTTCATAAAGCAATTACATGCATTATATTATTTAAAATGAGGAAATATCGAGGTATAAATAGAGTTCATGAATAAATGAATTGGTTATTTTTTAGAATAACAAACGTTTATCAGGAAATAGACAGAGTGCTACCCAGTCATTGAGGCATTTCAACAATACACATCTTCAGGCCGTATTCATAATTTATATTGATCAGCTAATGTGTCGCCTGTGTTACACAACATGAGCATGATGCAGGGCTAGGGTTGTCGTAGGCTGGGTGAAGATGTTCATCGTTATAAATGATCAGATGCATTGGGGAATTAGCAGAGCATTATGTGTGAACTGGGAGTAATGGGCTCAAGCTCAGAGCTTTGCTGATGGTTGGAGTAGTGCTATTTATGCATGCTGTGTGTAGCAGTGCAGGAAGCAGAAAGATTCTCACTCCAGTTTACTGGCATGCAAAAACAATGCTGCAAACTACTGCTGCCAAATCTCTTACAAAATGAATAATTCAATCATGATTTTATCTCTGTACTGCACCTTTCTCTGGTTACCACACAAATCAGCACCATATTCAGCAAAGTGTTCTCAAAACCTGGTTGAAATGGTGGCCTTTGGTTAACCACAGCCACCACATAAATATTCATGTAGACCACACTGCAATATCTATTCTGGGGCTCCACATATTTCCATACAATTGCTGCATGATATGTTTTACAAATGGCATTTAAGGGGAACATAAATCATTAGTAGTTTGGAAGGTGTTATTTGTGATACATGTGTTGAGAATATTTTTTATTCCATAGCCAAAATCATACTTGTATTGCATCTTGGTTATGAACATGAACTTTCTCATATGGTACTTTTTAAAACAAAGAATAATGTATTTTACAAGTGGGCAACTTGTAGTGGCTCAGTGGGTTGCACTGAAGCCTCGCAGCATGAAGGTCCTGGGTTCAATTCCAGAGTAAAGTGACATGGGTCCTTTCTATGTGAAGTCTGTGTGGGTTTACGTTGCGTACTCTAGTTTTCTTCTTTCTTTAATTTTCTTTTCTTTCTTGTGTGTGTTGCTGAAATGGCCATTAATGCTTATAATATTTTAAATCAAATCCTGCTTGTGGTGTTAAATTAAACAATCAAGCTTTTACCAGCGTTAAACGTACCTGGAAAATTGTATACATTGTTAAACATGCAGCAGGATTATGTAGTTTAACTTTATTTTATTTTTTTGGTTTAAACACAGCACTAATAGTGTTCATATGAAATGATTGGAAAAAGTAACATCTAGCTACATCTAGTCTATATGTTTACTTATAGTCAGAAACAATCAGAGACTATCTAGAGGGTTATAAGAGATTGGGAGACAGCTTTACCAATGAGGAAAACAGCAGAATTTTATTACTGAGCTATAGATTTATGTCATATTTCGAGGGATTTGACACCACTGGCCATTCAAGTTGAGCTAATAGTTTAAAACTTATGTTTTGAGTTTGTGGGCACTTTCGTGAATAAACAACCTTGCGTAGTGGCAGTGGTTGCTAAATTCCAAAGATTATGCATGGATTTTCAAAACTGTTGTCAGGCCTGTAGATCAGAGATCAAGAAGCTGCAGATGTATTTTAAAAGACCTGTTTAAGATGACAGGCTCTTTAATGCAACTCTGAGAGAGTGTTATTTTGCGAGGAAGCTACTGAAGAAATTCAAATCTTGTTATTTTGTAAATCTTGTTATTTTGTCAGACTACTTTCCTTGTGCAGTTAACACCTCTATAGTACCAGATCTTTGCCAGTGACAGATGCAGTCCAGCACTGAAACTGAATAAGGCTTTTGGTGTTTTTTAAATGCAAAGTGCTTCTATAGTCTATTTTTACAGGGAATGTTAATATCAGAAAAGTCCATAGCTAATAATTCGCCATAGTGATCTGCCATACAATTATAGTAATTAATTAATGTAGCTAACATTGATATTTTATACATCCAATATTAGTTGCTTTAGGAACTGTAGTTATTGTTCTTTACAAGGAAGGCTATAAATGTGCCAGTTCCCTTTCGAGAAACTATGGCCAGCTGGGGTGTATGGAAACATTTACACAAAAGCTTTGGTAAATGTCTTAGCATGAGATTGGATAAAGGCAGGGTGCAAGATGTGAGAACCTTGTCTTTGGTCACTGTAATCTGGGTAATCCAGTAGAGTAGTCTTGATGTGGATTTGCAAAAGAAATTGGGTGACAATAAATGCCCAACCCAATCTTAGAATAGCTGATAATCTGGTTTGGACAGAGGACTTAGCGGTGTTAGCCAGCCTTAACATTTGCCAGAGCAGATGGTGGCAAGGGGGGTTTCAGCAATACAGAATTTCCATAAAAATCCAGTGGGGGCAGGAAAAGAAAAGAACAGAAAAATGATAATCATTGTTGTTGTCCTCTTCCTAAGTACTTTCAGACAGATTATAGGCTTTCCTTGGGATACTCGCAAACACCAGACAATTGCTTTGTCCCCATCTTGAATACATCACCCCCTTGAGGGTGTGAAGAAGCAGGTTTAGGATGAATGCCGACTCTTAATTCCTGATTAGTCCTGTTCCGAACATGGCTAAAATTAACTGGACAGTGTGCTAATCTCATTACTCAGACAGCCTTGCACTGTACTGGGACTGGACACTCAACATTTGACATGACTGAAGGTCCCAAGAGTGAGACCCAATTAGGACAAGCTTTTGAACTTTGTTCAGAATAATGTTTGACCACACGATGGTTGAGCAGTTTGATCTATGGGGTTGTCATTCTGGCTGGTCTCGCAATAGAGAACTGGGTCATGCTGGCCTAAGCCAAGGCTGAGCTAAACATTTTACTGATCATTTTAAACACTATCAGGGAGTTCCAGAGAGGGTTTTTATTATAGTTTGCTATTTTTTCTCTTAGTGGATGCTTTGCACCTATAGATGTGTATCTTTTGTTTTTAATTAGTTTTAATGCATTAACTCATTAAAGCTCAGGGCAGTAACGTTCAGTGTCAGTGCTGTTCATATGATATCAACTAAAAGGATAAAATAGTACACAATAATAAAGCTGTTTTGGAGGTCTTTCAGAAGTCATGTGAAATTTAAATAATTTCAATTAGATCATGGTTGTAAAAGGAAAACAATATGTGAACAAGGATGAGACTCAATGACTGGAACGTGACTGCCTGACTTTTGCCAATATAAATTACAACATAATACTGTAATTTAGTAATTTATCTGCTAGTTTCTTGACAACACTGATGTACTCTTAATATGATTATAGACAATGATCAAAGCTTAATCAAAATAATAAATCAGATTGCATTAATCAGACAATTTATCTTCAATAATCACATTTTTTGAGATGCTGGAGGAAACAGAAAAACACAGAAGCAACCCAAACATTTGTGAGAAGAATAAGCTTCAAACTCCACAAGTAAATCTTCATAACGTTTTTCGTATATGGCAACAACAGTGCACCATTGTATATATATGCTATGTTCAAATCCATTTGAGTACAGTTAAAGCCCATTTTCCACATGTAAATGTTCCAGTCAAAGGATTCAGATAGTAAATATTCAGATAGATATAGGCTCTTTCTTCCACAACCCTGTTCACTGATGTCAGCATAAAATAATGGACAATTAGGCTTTCTGCTATCCCCAGTACAAATTAAACTGCAATTAAATTGAGATTACTCACTAAATAAACATAAAGCGGCAGACATAGGTAGATTTAAGAAGTCTTTCGAAATGCATTCCACTTCGGCTATTTTCCCGATTTCTATTCACTATAGAAGGTTAATGATTCATATGCTAAATGTACCTTCATTTACAATGGGAAATCAGATTGCTGGGTTTGGACAGCAGAGTTCAGCTATATGTCTTGTAAAATGATACATTGCATTACCCGATGTGACAAGAAATAGCAGAGGGCAATTACTGCCCACACAGTGTTTCTCACAGGTGTAGAGTATCCTGAGGATTCACACACCCCAATATATTTCACTACTTTTGATCTTAGCTATAGCTATTAGTTTGTGTTGTTTGGACATGCTGGCTACATTTGCTAAATTTGAAAGAAAGAGGTGATTGGAAAGCACCTTAGTGACTGCTATCAAACAATTAACATTTCAGAGCCTAAGGAGGTTGGTCCAATTTTCCAACCAACTGAACTCTTTCATCCCCACTTCTTTAAGTCAAAGAATTGCACTCTGTCTTATTGGCTATATCAACTTCTTTTGAAGATGCTTAGAAGATATTTTGGAATGTATTTTTGCAAAGGGACTCAACTTTCAGCGTCCTTTGGATTCAATGTTATGTTATTAGCATTCTGACATTTGAATATCAACTGGTTCTACCTCCTATGGCTTTGCAAGCACTTTGCATTCATGACTTATAAATTATCTTACATCGAAAATATGATAGTATGAACAGATGTTTTCAGTACAACTGAAGTAGAGTGTTTAATTTAGCTAATATAACTGCATTACAATAACATTCAGTATACCTACTCATTTAGGTATACTGAGAACACTCATTCTGTGGTTCATATACAACCCTGAATCAGAAAGTTGGGAAAGTATGGTAAATGCATATAAAAACTTCACCTTTTTTCACTGCAGACAGTATGAACCTGAGATATTTCATGTTTTGTCTGGTCAACTTCATTTTATTTGTTAATAAACATCCATACCTGCATTTCTGTTGTGCAACACATTCCAAACAAAGATTTACCACTTTGTCGCCATTCCTTTTCACCACACTTAAAAGACGGTTTGGCACAGAGGATACCAAACAATTTATTATTTCAGGTTTTATTTTGTTGCATTGTTAATTTCAAGATTCTTCACACCAGGGGTGGGAATCTCTAGGCACCTCACAATTTGATTCAATTACGATTCAGAGGGCAACAATTATCGATGCATCTCGATACACTTTTTTCTATACAGTTTTTTTTCTTGACCATGTGACTACTTGAAACAAATCCAGGATTTTTAAAAAAAAACAAATTGAAGCAATTTGGCATATTCCAAAAAACCTATAAATAAAGAATCAAATAAATATCTGCCCTATTATATAAATAAATTAGGTCAACATTTCTGAGCATATAATAAAAATCCTGAGGATCAAACAAATAAATTAAATGATGTAGAACACATTCACATTTGCAGAGTAAAAAAGTAATTAGTATATGCAGAAAGAAGAGTCAAAATGCTGAATTACTTCTCTTAAATAACAGCACTGAAAATTGAACTTAGGAACATTGCAAATGAGCACACATATGGACTGCTCGAGCAATCAAACCCAGCCTATCACACGCTCCTCATCACCGTCCTTCTGATCACACAAACCTGTTCCTTATTAGTTTTCTCATGCACCTTAGTTCTCTGCTAAGTCTCGTGGCTCTCAACTCTATATAAGCACTGTATACTGTTATGAATTATCGCCGATTTACCAAGCTTCCGGTTTCGTCTCGCCCTTATTGGATTACATCTGCCGATCACTTTTTTTCTTTTTCCCCAATCACTTATTACCCTTAACTGTTTGTTGATGCTGATTCTGCCTGTCGATTACTCCAATAAACGCTAGTTTTGTCCTGCTTGTGTTACAGAGCTCAGTTGGTGAGTGCTAATGTTTAAGTTGTGTAAGAACAGAAGCTGGTCTACATGTTCAGATGCAATTGTGCTCGATTATCGATTATTGACATTTGTTAATCGATCTAGAAATCAAAATCAAAATTTCCCCCCACCCCTACTCCACACATTATCTATTTGTTACAGGTTAGCACTTCAGGCAGGCTAGTCCATTATCCATACCCTTTTCTTCTACAGTCATGCCTTTGTAATGTGTGTAGCAGGTGGGTTTGCATTTTCTGGACATAAAAAAAAAAAATTCTAAAATTTTATGCATGGACTTCCATAGAAAAGATTATGTCTTGAAGGCAGCATATGCTGCTTTAAGATCGCGATGTACTTTTCTGAATTAATGCTGCCATCACAGATGTGTAAATGACCTTTGCCAAGAGCACTGACTCAGCCCCATACCATGTCTGATGGTTATTGGACTTGTTGCTGATAGCAGTCTGAATTGTCCTTTTTGTCTTTGGTCCAGAGCACACGGTGTAAATTAAAAAAAAACACCTGGAATATACTTTTTCTGTAACCTGAAAGTTTATATTTATGCACATATAACATTTCTTTGAGGATCTGCTCCATCTTGACTGAATTGCATCATGAAGCCTTTGCAGATCTTTCAGTGCACTGTCATATTGTGCATACTACTTTCTAATACACCACAAACCTAGTTGGAAGGTAGATTGAGATGAATTTTGCTTTATGACAGTATGTATGAACATGCTAGAAGTTGATGGGTACATTTAGGTAATTAAGTAATGTGCAAATGCAAACATCATGTGGTAATCAAGTTTTAATTTATTTGTATTAATGGCTAAAAAACTCCCCACACCTTACAGTCAATGCAATGGTCAATGATTTAAACTGTTAGTTCTAAACTTTATTATCCATCATCTTTATATGACAGAAGAAATTAAGATTCTTCAGCCCCAGACTATGTTTTTTTTTTGTTGCCAAGCTTTGCCCAGTGCTGCCTCAGCTTTGTATTTTTAATGGACAGCACTGGGGCCCAATGTGGTCTTCTGTTGTTGTAGCCCCTCAAAGTCAATGTTCAATATGTTGTTCTTTCTCAAATGCTTTTGTGATCATTAAAGTTATACAGTACATATCTTCAGCTTCGGTATCATTTCTGTCAATTTGAACCAGTCTGATCATTCTGGATTGACCTCTCACTTCAAGATATTTCTGTCTGCAGAACCCCCGCTACCTGGATCGTTTGTCTTTATTGCACCATTCTTAGTAAACCCTAGGGATTGTTGTGCATGTACATAAGCAGTTACGGAAATATTCAAACCACCCCATCTAGCAACAACATTGCCTAAAGCTGCAATTTGTGAGATAGCATACTTGACTTTGTGAGGCACCTGTAGTTATACATTGTGTGAAATGTTCCCCTAAACACTGTCAATATTAACTATAGTTTACATACTATTTATAACACTACATGTTCAACAGATGTACACATTACTTTCTTATATAGCTTTCCTCATTATTGTGAAAACCAGATTCCTTTTAATAAATACCTTACTGCCCAGTGTAACTGTGCAACTTGACAATATGCCTGGAACAAGATACAACAGCGTGGCCATGCTGTTGTAATACCAATTAATAATCACTAGTGTGTTGCTTTCTGTTGAGTTAATTATGAGAAAAATTAATAATGCATCCTCTGAGGATTTTATTGTTCACTCATGTTGCTGTGTACTGTTTTTTACAGAAAATAATATTTTCTTAGTGTTAAATATGAACAAGCAAATATGCAGTAAATCACAGTTCACACCATTAAATATTTTACACTTTTGACAGCACTTGATAGACAGACAAACAGGCAGCCAGACGGACAGATAGATAGGTAGATAGATGCTGTATAGAAAAATCTGCTTTATTACTATTGTACAACACACTACCTATCAAATCATATCCCAAATAATATCTAGTCAGTGGTGTTGTTATGATGGCATCTTTGCATTGATGGACACAGAGATTAGCAAATAGCGCACATCAACAAAAGTCAATAATCATATGCTCAAAATGTGTAAATCTGTGGATTGTTTACCTGATTAGATGGCCAGAGAGTGCAAAAAAACAGCATCAGAATGGTATTAACCAGAAGGACGCATACTGTTCTCCAGATTGTTGGCCCCAGAGAGCTGCCCTGCTAGACCCCAAAAGCCATCACATGCATACCTCTTGCCTAGTAATCGCTTTCAAGCTATTGTTTAATGCTCCACCACACTCTTCTGACTTCCCTTGTTGTGCCGCTTGCCAAGTTTGATGGGTGTGAAAAATCTGATGCATTGCTGAAATCAATAAAACAAAAAGCCTTAAACAAGATTCACAACCTTGTTGCGACTCCCCTGACTCCTAAACAAGGCACATTTAGTTTCAGCGACATGCCATATGGCAGACAATTCATTATTTATTACAAATGAAAATCAACAGTAAGTCCGAGCATATGTGAAAACACTCTCCATGGATAATCAAGTAGTATATTTCACCCAATTATATATGAATGACATACTTTGACCAAGTAGTATATTTCCTTGTGCAGACAGTTCAAAGTAAAAGGGATTGTAATATTTGACAGGGCTCACATTTTAAATCCCTAACAATGCACAAATAACAAATATGAGCAGAACTATGTGAAAAGCAAAGAGGTTTTATCTTCAGTGCTCATTGATGTTTCTGACATTGCACAAGCTTCTAAATCACGCATGATCTTTTGCTGTTTCTGGTACTGTTTTCATCTTATTTGTTCGTGCCTCCAGAAAAAAGGCTGTATTATTAAGCACGCTTTTAACCATACTTTGTTTTGCTCTCTCTCTTTCTTTCTCTCATTCTCTCTCTCTATTAATCCTGCAATGTTTTAAAAAGCGTAGATGCAAATGGGCTTTGGCTGTTCAACAATCTGTCTGCATGGGACGCAGCCTTTGGAGTGCCATAGGTGACGACCATGGCACATCTCAGTGGGCAGATGCTGAGCACATTCACATCTTATTTAATTTCTCCCTCGGAACTATCACTTACTGTCTCAAGGCTGAACAAGTATCACAATGAAATTGTTTGAGATCAGTGTAAATGCTGTCAAACAATAGTTAGTGAAGAGTCTCACACAATCATGAATGATTAATGCACAAAGGCGGTGAGACATGTCTCTCGAGGCACACTTACTCTTCAGATCCTTCTATGATTTTGACATGCCATGTTTGAAGCAGTATAAACTAGTGGTGGTACTGGCTGGCTGCTTAGATGTTAATAAGGTGATATGTGTTCTTCTCAGGATTCGCTGGTATGATTGTCGCATCCGTTCAGTCATGTGGAGTTTGATATGCAACTATAGTGCTGCTTCTCTACAGGAATTTTTCTGTGCATTTATCATTACCTAGGGAACAGTAATGTAATGGAATCAGCAAAGCTTTCTGCATTCAATAAGATATTTGTGTGCCTTGATTCTGCAGTAAAACATGCTGTGCTGATGAGTGAGTTTAGAGCCAATCTGCGTTAATTTAAAAGGACATCCCAGAGAACTGGCAGACTCTCAGCTTTGTCTAACTTGATTTAGAGTCTGATAATTCCAAATCGAAGCTATAAGAGACAATTTAACATTTTCTATATTACAACATAAAATTAATATTTTATATAAGTCTTAAAATTAGATACAGAAAATTAAATTAAACAAATAAGACAAAAAGCTAAAATTGTACTAGGTCATTTATGTACTGTTTCCGACCTAGTGAACTCTTTCGGAGATCCTCAGAAATCTCATTTGTATATTAAACAATACACTGCCAAAAATGTGTTGCAAATATAACATTTTGAAGAGAATATACACCTCATTGTTATTCAAATGATACACCTTCAACTTAACTGCTTATGCTAGAAAACACTGGATCATTAATAAATACATTATTAAATATAATGTATTTGTCTCATTTGCTTAATTGTGTTCTCTTTTCCTACATTTAATACTTGTATGTATCTGATGATGTTTTAGATGACATTTATGCAGATCATTCAGAAGGCTTTGCAGATGGACTGCTGTACATAGTATATATTTGCAAATGGGCTGAAATTGAATTGTTTGCACCTAAGCACCTGGGCAGAATAAAAACACATCCAGAGATTGCCTTGTACAAATCATTGTGGAAGCTTCATACTGTTTTATTAATGCACTGCATATGCAATGGGAACCTGGAATACACTCCACGCATCATAATAACCATTTCATAAATGTTTTTTCAAGGCAACTGGTAATCACCCACCATAAAACAGGATGACGCCTGGTATAATTAAAGATTATTTTCTGAGCTTTTTTTTATCAGCACCATCAGCCTGGCTGACTGATCTAGTTTTTGATAGTTTTTATTCGATATTGTGCCAAGATGGTCTCTAGTTGCAGCCGCAGCTTTCTACTTGGCTTCTTTCATGCCACAGATTAGCGCATTACAGGAGAAAAGAAAGAGAGAGAAAAAGATAGAAAAAGAGAGATAGAGAGCGCATGTGTTCAGCCCGAGGAGACAGGCGGCACTTGAGTGCATTGTGAGAACAAAGCTCATTTTATTGTGTGGATGATTGGGTCCTCCTGCCAGAGATAATGACTGTGCCCTGCATTGACTTTGAGCCAGTGACCTGAAATAAGGCCCCACAAGTGGAACCAGAACTGACCTGAGTCCGAAAGTGATTAAGGTCACACTGACACGCTGCATTTGCTTGACCTGATGCTCACATCGACCGCAGACTCAGTGCATCAAGGAGTCTTTTGTTGTGTTTGACACAATACAAACTCCAACACGAGCAGTACATTATAACAATGAACTAGTGAACATTATGGCTTGGTGGGTAGCACCACTGCCTCACAGCAAGAAGGTCCCAGGATCAATCCCAGGGTGGAGTCTGTATGTCCTTCCCGTGTCTGTGTGGAATTACTCCAGATACTCCGGGTTTCTTTCTACAGTCCAGTGTGTTAGGTTAATTGGAGCCTCTAAAAGTTGCCCTTAGTGTGTGACTGGGTGTGTACTTGGTGCTCCATCTAGGGTTGATGGATGGGCCCCGGCTGGCCAGTGACCCCATGTGGATTAAGCAGAAGATAATGAATGAATAATTAACAGTATGTAGCATCCTTTTTGAGGATGCTTTATAGTTATTAGTTATAGCATGACACCACTGCACTTACTGTTGTGTCCATGCTCTAATTAAGTATCAGTGTCCATTTTCCAGGGTTTGCTGCAGTTGGTAAACACTTGATCAAAACAATGCCTTAAATTATTTCACATTAAAGGTTCACATGTACTGTAAGGGGGCATTAAAAAGGTCAACTGAATGTCAAATTGTGTTTCAATAAGCATGCAGTAAACTATATAGGTTCAACAGGTTGGCACATTTGTTGGTGCAGGTTGTCCTGGCCATTCTGCTACCTGGGTGGAGTTTGCATGATGATCTTGATTTTTTTTTATTCAAAAGCTTATTTTAGGTCTTCTGGGGAAAACAGCTTGTGACTGTGTAAAGGGACAACACAAAGATAGCAGGCAATATTCTAGCAATCAGCTGGCTTTAGCTACAGCAGTTACCCTCCTCAAAATCACCTACGTTCAATTATGTACAGAACGGAACCTCATAATTCAAACATCTATTTACTTGAATAATTTGAACATCAAGCGATCAACTTGAAATTTTTGCCCCCAAATTCTAAAGAACATTCTGACACTCTAACCAGCAATAATGCACTAATATTGTATGCCAGTCATCTCAAAGTAAAGATAAAAATCATCCAAAAGAAAAAGAAATATTGCTCGATCATTAACATATTATGTATGTTATTTTATTTTAATACCATTTAAATGTATATTTTGTCATGCTGAAATTGTGTTCCGCACAGTTGCTATGCAGTTTCACTTTAATATTCACTTATTATTATTATTCACCTTTATATCTTGCTTATTTTATGTCTTTGTTGATTACATTCATGAATTACATATAACCATATAAATTGAATTATTTACATATAAATGTAAAGAAGTAATTATCCTGGGTCGGGAGCGGTTTAATTCTATTTGCATTACTTGTTGTATTGTAACAAATCTGAGTTTAAATTCAGTTTAAGTCAGATTTCCGAGGTTACACTGTATGAACAATGACCAAATGAACATTAATAGATATGAAACTGCACTGTTGCATATTATGCTATCTGAGAGAAATGATGAGCACTCAGGAATGTGCTAAAACTAACAAGTGGAGTAATTAGCAAGATGGCTACTGATAAAAAGCTTTGCAGTCTGTCCTGAGCTCTCACTGCTGAATATGGCCTGCAGTGGGAGATTTATGAGTCCCAGTGCTGAGTTCACTTTCCCTGGTGATATAGCTTCAAAGTCATGCTTTTTGTAGCTTTCAGGTGTCCTGTCGGCACTGACCAATGAGCTGCACTAGGGTGTTGTAATATAAGTGATGACTGTAGCACAATGGCCTAAAGCTTTGCTTCTACTGGCATTGTTCTCTCTGTGCTTACACTACACTGAGATGTAGTGTTATCAGGCTTACGGGTTGTAGGCACACATAAAAATGTAATTTCGATTGAATAAAAATGTAACATCCATTCATTTATCTTCATTAGAACAAAACCTATTGCCTCAAACGTCTAAATGCAGTCTGATGCCAGTCTGAAGCATCTCTGGCAATATCATTCAAATATAACCCTATAAAGCATGTAATTCATAATTTAAAGGTTGAATAAAGGATATATTTTAACCCTCTCACTTTTGCAGTTGGAATCTCATTGACATGGTGTAGAATGTTTAGGCTTGATTAAAACTTAAATAACATGACACCATGACCACCCCTTGAGAGAAGCAGTTCTTTGTTCTCCTGTTTTACTTCAACAGGTCCTTGTAAAAATCTGAGAAGTCACAAATTCTCAGTCCGAGTAAGGGGGCTGTAAAAAGCTGTAATGTTTGATGTCATTCATTCATGTATGAGTCAATAAGTGCATGCTCTGGGGGGCAAGTTCTGGCAAATCTGCAAAACTAGCATTCTTGCCAAGGCCTTCTTCCTGGCCCATTCCATTTCAGCACAGTGGTAGTTTACTACATCATTTTTACTTGAAGTGGCAGTCATATCAAATCTATGCCAAATCATGCTTCAGTGCCAGGCTGCAAGGCCAATTTTCACTCAGCCTGTTATATTTGTATTGCTTTTGTTTCATTACTACTGTATAGGCAAACTAGATGACTGAATGAACACCTGAATAAGTATACATCCACTTTGCTTCTGCTAAAATTTAAACCCAGGGGTGTTTCCCAAAATGATCATAATGCAAATAATTTTAATCCTACCATACTTTGAGAAAATTGGAAACGAGTTTATTTGAACATGCAGGGTTTTTTTTACCTTCACTATTTAATATCATTTAACTTATGACTGCTACTGGTGGTTCACTGTGAGGCTGTGCAGGTCTCATATGGCTGCTGTGCATATAAACAGTGTGTCACATGTTAATCACTAAGTGTATGTTTGCCCAATCATCAAACTCTACTGTTTAACTTTCGGAGACTTATAACCAAATGCTACATTGTATTTATTCTTTTTTAAATAAAGGCTGGGAGAATAACACATATCACATCACTCTACCATGTAGATACCTTTCATCTAGCTGATTTCTCACCTAGGTAATGTATCTTTATTTTACACTTCAAACATCGCTGGTGTGCAGGTGCCTATGTGACCTAAACACAGTTCAAGAGGGAGGAGGAGTGTGATGGGTGGGCTGAGAAGAGGAGGACATCAAATCACACAGAGGATAATTCAATCTCACCAAGTCTTTCCACCACTTCAGATAATCCCTGTGGTTGGCTGAGCTTCCCAAAATGAATTTAAAAGCATAGTAATTCAACAGCATAGGGCAGAAAAAGGAGGAGATTGTCTTTCTGTGAGACTTCTGTATCTTTCTAAGCTTCCAAATTTTGTAAAAAAAAAACACAAAAAGACATTATTTATTTTGTGTATAAATATAAGCCAGGTCTGTTTTTAAAATACACTAACGTGCGATTAATGAATGCAATTAATGCAAAAACAAATATGTACCAGACACATACACACCATTAGTAATATAAGGATGAAGCATGTTAGGAAGTTCAGGAAGTTATTTTAATTTCACAAGGGAATTTAAATACTATAAGCTATAAAATGTTTTGAAATGTATGCACTCACATGGCAATTTATTAGTTACACCGACTTATACTCACAGAACATTTTATCAGATACACCTACCACATACTGTAAATGCACTTTGTGGGTATACAGTTATTGACAACAGCCCATGTGTTGTATTCCACTTTCTTAGTCACCTTGTCCTTCCTTGTATAAGTGGAAAGAAACCACCATAAAGCTATTGTTTAGTAAATGTGTTAATTGAATGGTAACGATTGGTCAGAACAGTAGTGATGCTGGTGTATTTGTGTCTGGTCCGGGTAAAAGTGTATCAAAACTGTTTCAGTGGATAAGTGCTGTTTGTTACACTTCATTTGAGAGCGAATTAGTAGCGTTCTGTTGATCATTGATCGAGCTTTACAAATTAGGCAAGGATACTATATGATCAAAAGTCTAACTGTATATCGAAGTGATTTCAAGTGACATGGCTAACTTTTGGTGAAAATGTTTTGATTGGTGTGGATAGACCAAGAAGAAGTGGAGATACAACCATATACAGTGGTGGCCAAAATGCTGAGAGTGAAAATGGTTGTTTGGATCTTTGTGTAGAAGGTTCACTCTGCAGCAGGATGATGATTCAAACACACCCCAAACCCCTGTAACTACTACTTGATCTAATTTACTCTATCTAATTTAATGCTGGTCTGTCACAGGTTTTGCTAATAAAGTTACTAACCCTAACCCTATATAGTCCACCATTCAAATAGTGTTTTGTCAGTACCTTTTAAATCCTGTATTAGATGGGTATATATCTAAATATTATACAACATGGGTGCTTTATTAAATATACAGAGTGTACCTATGAGGCAGGTGTTGAACAAATGAACAATAAAACAAAGTAAAAGAAGCATATACCTGATAATTGCTGTATTTATCCAAGTGAGCCCTTGCCATTTCTACCATGTGAAAAACATTTAAACAAATTTGCATTTAAACTAATTATTGTATCAACTTTATAGAGGTCAGTGTCTTTATGAATGAATGCACAACACTGAAGAAGCTGTCATATGCTTGCATGCAGCTAAATGGGAACAAGACATAAAAGACAGCTTTAAATCCAAAAATTTGTTGCTCTTTCAGTGAGGCCATTTGATTTTCTATATAACAATCAATATTTTAAATAACCTATGTATTGGACAATATTATAGGGTGTATGTTACTACAACTTTGATGTTCATTGTTCAAAGCTAAGACATTCACTTTTAATTTTCCATCTTATAATCCGTAGCAGCACCTAAGCTTCCAGCATTGGAAGACTCTAGCTGGAACACCATGCTGATCAGTTTTGTATAACGACTGCATTAGTTTTAAAAGAGGCTAGTGGTGGAACAGCAGTTTAGCTCATTGTTGAAAATCATTGTACACCATGTTATCTAGTGGAGGGTCCAGAATAAGGTAACACACAGCCAGTGAACTTCTCTAGCTTTCTAATGGAGGAATATGGGCTGAGTGTGCAGACTGATTGTCTGTCAAATGGAAGAAAATTAACATTCACACAAGGTCCATTATGCTATAAAAGAAAAACAAAACAAAAGCACAATTTTTGCCAGGCTTAGATTCCTTCGAATCTCAAATTACTATTCTGAACTTAAGATTCAAGAACTGTATCATTGCCTTAATTTCATTACATTTTTGATGCACAGAATTAGTTGTATGAGCAGTGAGTTTAATGATAATAGACTATGTATTTACTGAACAAGCTTAGCACATGTATCTCTCTCTCAGTCTGTTGTTTTGGCTGGAAAACATTGCTGCATTCAGCGAATAACATGCAGTGAGGTATAAAATACAACATACTGCTGTTAAAATGAACAGAGGGAAATGGCGCACAAACCAATTTTCACTTGCCTCAGACCTCACAGACAAAAAAAGTGTGGACCATTTCAAGCAGCCCAGGGCTACAGCAGCATTCTGTATTGAGTAGAGGCACAAATATTTCATGCGAATATTGTTTATTTGATATTGTTAATCAGATTGGAGAAAGAGGAAGTGGGGCATATGGAATGTTTTCCTGTCTTCAATTTTTATCCATCCGTGAATATGTAATATATCAGCACTGCTTAAACAGGCGTACTGTGTTCTTCAGGAAGGGGCCGGGAGGTGGGGGGGGGGGGGGAATTATGCGACGAGTGTAATCCTTTATGCAACTTACTTTGCTTTAGCCTAGGGGAAGAATAGAACAAGGAAGCTGATTCTTCCTTCTTGTCGGCTTCACAACACTTATCTGGCTCACCCATCGTTTTATTTAGCGCTATTGCATTCTGTCTTTTGATATTTCAGTTAATCCTTCAAGTGAAAAGATTCCGCCCAAGATTATACAGCATTTCTACAAATCCTGTAAGAGCGCCGAAGCTCCCGAGGCGATGCCATCAGTTTGGGTCGCGCACATCAACTTGCAGCATTTCCCATTAGTGCAGCACTTGAATACAGACCTTAATGAGTGCAACAGATAGATACAATTTATTGGATTTTAATGAATCCCACAGTAGCAAAATGCCCTTGTAATGTTGTCATAATTTAGCATGGCAAGATTTTTCATAAAAATTTCCTAAAATAGATCAGACTGTCTGGCTATGGATAAATGCGGCAATAGATGTCTGACATCAGCAAGTAATATTTTAATTGTAGATTAGCCATTTAAGAGCCTGGCTACTTGTTAACACTTTCAGTCATGTCCAACAAACACAGAAAATATGTACCTATATGGGAGGACTTAGTACTTTATTAGAAACACTAATAATTAGATTTATTTATATAGTGCATTTTACAATAAAGCATTGTCTCAGAACAACTCTACAAGCATCATAAACCACAGTCCCAACTGAGCTAAAATGACTAATTTGCATGAATTATTAGGTGGAAAGATGGTCTTGATTATACATATATTAACTTGCAAAATAAACTACATCTTGATGTCCTCCTAGTGCATTATTGATGAAATACTCTCTAAGAGGTTGTAATGACACAGTCAACTTAATGGTCTTTTTCTGTTTGCTGCTTTCTTGAACTGTACCAGGTTATTCAGTGGAAAGCATTGGTATCTGCTTAAGTGTCAATATAACTGAATAAAAGGGGTGTTCTGAAATCTCTGCATACAAAGCATGTATAGAAAGGCTACAGTTGTGTTACATATACAGCCAGCCCTCCATATCCATTAAAGACTAGGTTACAGGTCCCAACCCCCACACACAATACATTTACATTTACTTACCTAGAGCGACTTACAGCTGGTACAATCTTATAATCCTAGCAATTGTGGGTTAAGGGCCATGCTTAAGGACTCAACTGTGGCAGCTTGGTAGAGGTGGGATTTGAACTCTGGACCATCTGGTTATTTTGATAACACTAACACTGTGCAGTTTAAAAATGTTGTATTATATGTCGCGTCATATATAAGTATTGTTACTGATCATATGCATCCCTTTATACTCACAAATGCCTACTTCCTGCATACTTCCAGCCGGTAATCTCTGGACTCATAAACATGGCAAACTTTTGTACTACAGCCTAGTGTACTAGTCATCAGGTCTAAATCCAGTACAGAAATGTTCATATGGAAAGTGGTAGGCTGTGCAAACCTGCAGCAATTATGTGATGCAAACATGTCAACATGAACAAGAGTCTGTGAGAAATGTTTTGAGAAGCTTTTTGACACCATGCCATGAAATATTCAGTATCAGAATGGTGTCCCAAATAAACTGGATGATGAATGCATATATTGCATCTACTGTAGACTGAATGTAGCCCATCTTTTACACAGTTTGTCAGTCAAACTCTTTTCATATATATTCTTCATTTTATGACCATGTCACAGACCTCTGGACTTTAGTCTGCTTTTTCTGCCTACTGTTCTCTCATTCACAACTATTGTGTTTGTGTTTGCTTTTTGAGAACATTTTATCTTCCTGGTGTTTCCTGCGGAATGCCCTGCAGATGTACTATTTCATTCCTCACTGTGTTCCTCATCTCATGGTTTGTTGTTAGCATTTCCACTGTATGCTAAAAATAAAAAAACAGGAGTGAGAAGTCGCTGAGAGCCTGAGATAAGAAAAGTTACTGAGTTGTATAAAGACAATAGATCATTGCTCATAAAGGAACACATAGTCTATCAGCTGTTAATTTAATTCTCAATGTGTCCTATACATGAACTGTAGAACCTTTACAACAAGCGGAAATCAGATTATGATTGCCCATAAGGAGATGGAGTGTTTTTATACACACTATATGGTCATGGCGGTTGCTTAGTAACATCAGCTGTCTCCTTGCAATGCCACTGTATTATCTCTCAGAATGTGGCATTTTTGCAGGCATAGGCATCAGGTGAAAGACTTAGGAATTAGCTTTAAAAAGTGAACATTTTTAAGTGCTGTCATTTGCTGTTATGGTTTGCTGGTTAGCAAAATACATTTGCAATTTGAAGAGCATCTCGAGATATTAGTGGTTCCTAATTGCATTACCTGGAGGAGAGGCGGATGGCGCCAGTTAAAATGGCTGGCTGCAGCTCAAGCTGTGCTGAAGACAAGTGCATCTTTACAGCTTTCACTCTAGGTTCCAGCTGGGATCTTTTATTGTTGACTAAGTGATTTTCCGACAGATTTTAGACGCCCCCCCTTCTATGCAATATCTGAACAAGCATTCTACTTATCTCCATCTACTTAAGTATGCTAGTTGTCAAATTGCTGCACATGATGCTTTGTAACTAGGTTTGGTAATAGAGTGGCATTGAAAAGCAAGGTTCATTAATAATTCAAGCAAGCAATATTTTGTCATTCTTATGTATTCACTCATGAGCATTCCTCCAGATGTGTGGCTATCATTACAGCTGCAGCTGAGAATGTTTTGGTTTGTAATCCTCTAACTTCACCTTAAAGACACATCCAAACATTGTACGTGGCAAGGACTACAGCCTGCAATTTCAGTGAAAAATGTTTCAGGAGATTCTGTCGGTTTACATCTACCAAAGCAGAGAGACAAATATCCTCCAGCAAACAAACCTCCCGCAAGTGCTCGACATGTTGACCTGCCAGATGCACAGCTGCCAAACACACAAAATGTCCCAACTGTGAACCGTTGTTCAGCTTCTTAGTCTATATTTCTTGTAAATCTCTCAGGGCTGAAGCATATATACACAATATTGCCAAAAGTATTTGCTCACGTGCCTTGACTCACATATGAGCTTAAGTGACAACCCATTCCTAATCCATAGCTTTTAATATGACGTTGGTCCACCCTTTGCAGCTAGAACAGTGGCGGCATGCTTTACACCACTGCATCCAATGCTTTGCATTGCACTTGGTGATGTATGACTTGGATGCAGCTGCTCGACCATTGAAACCCATTTAATAAAGATCACTATTCTTGAGCTAATCTCAAGGCCACATGAGGTTTGGAGGTCTGTAGTGATTGACTCTGCAGTATGCGCTTCAGTATCCGCTGAGCTCCTCAGTTTATTTCAGTCAGTTTATGTGGCCTACCACTTTGTGGCGG
>JAUZST010063645.1:0-22818 GCA_034779995.1 Parotocinclus haroldoi | reverse complement strand
CATGGATGCTAACTATAATAATTATATAATTGTACTTAATTAAAATGTAAAATAAGTCAAAGGTAGATTTAAGATAAAACACCGCATTCCGGGGTGATCTGGTGATGGTGGGATGGCGGGGATCCGCCACTCAAAAGCCTGAGTAAATAAATATATTTTAAAAGAGATTTGAATGCAGCCTGATCATGTTTTATGCAATCATTGATTTCATTATTAAATGATTCTTACATTTAATGAACCATATGAACTCTAATGTATACCCTGTAAAGAACAAATCTAAGAATGCTTTCTGAACAACCAAGCACATTTCTGTGTTACCTAACACACACACTTCTCCTTCATAGATATGGTGCATAATTACTGTGTCTAATAGGGTCATCAGATGAACAGCTCATCACCGCTAACAGATTATAAGCTGCAGTTTCATCACACGCTGAGCTGCATTTTGTTTGTTTAAGGCTAATAGAACAAGCTGCTTGTGTAGAGTTGCTGGGTGCCAATGGTTTTTCCAAAATGACTGAGTTTGTGCAATTTCCCCCTGATGATAAAACAGATATGCATATAGTCTTTATGATCCTGATACAATATTGACTAGATTATACGAGTTTCATGTTTCATGTCATTTCAGATTTGCTTATACTGGTTATTGTTGGTACAATGCTGGTTGAGCTGGTGAACTTAATTACATGGTCTTGCTTAATAAACCAGCATACCAGTGCATAAAGATACACCCGGAGTTATGTTTTTTTTATTGTTGTTTTTGCAAGGTTTACTTTCTTGGTAAAGCACTCTGTATGAAATGTTCTCTTCCTTTGCAACTGAGCCACTTGTGCGTGACAAGTTGTTCACTTACAAAGCCAGGGTGTCGCAAGTCGTGTATGACAGTGCAAAAATGAAGAGAAAATATTGCGCCACCTGCTGTTCATTCCATCTGTTTATTTCCACCGCTTTCCAAACGCTTGTTACCATAGTAACAGAGACGCGGCTACAGGTACGGCGTAGCGGAGTGCATTTAGCTTAGATTATTGTGTTCAACAGAAACGCTTAAAATAAAATTAAACCTTTTATAGCTAAACAAACGGCAACGAGGTGATTTTTCTTTCTTTGCATGGTTAAAATGACGGACTTATCCCATGCATGCTGTATAAGATATTAACTTAGTTCGATAATTTAGCAGAACTACATGCACTAGCTACGGTAGCAGCAGCACCAATGGCAGAGACTCGTGTAGTTCCAACTGGGAAGGTTTATAGACACATGTTTGATGCGCAGGTAAGAAACTAATATATATATATATATTTATTATTATTATTATTTTTTTTAATTATTTTTTTTTGTTTTTTTGTTTTTCTTTTTTTTTTGTTCGCAGTATTTAAACAAACTGAAACTGGCCCCTTATTATGCTAAAGTCAAAGTCATATTTATTTCCATAGTGCTTTTTACAATGGAGCATTGTCTCTAAGCCGCTTTACAATATTATATTATTCCAAACGGAGCAAACCTAGGGTGACAGTGGCAAGGAAAAACTCCCTGACAATAGAAGAAAGAAGAAAGCTTGGGAGGACCAAAACTCAAAAAAGGACCCGTCCTCCTTGGGTGGCCAAGATGTTAATTTAAATAATTAAGTTGCAGTAATAGTAAAATGAATTAAACAATCCAATTTAAATCAATGATAAATGTACCTTAGTGATAAAATCCCAAATAAATAACAAAGTAAGGTTTGTTTCTTCTTTCATTGTCCATTTTGATCAGATCACTTATCATATAAACTGCTCACAAAAATTAGGGTATATTTCATTTAGGGATAATTAATTTTGGGCTATATCCTAATTTTTCTGAGCAGTATAGAGGCACTTTGTTCTTCTACAGATGCAGAGAGTGCTCCATCTGTTTCTTCTCATCATTTGTTGTTCATCCCCTTTACTCTGTTCCCTAATGATCAGAACCCCCACAGAACCGGCGCAGACCACGTCCTATTTGGGTGGATTTATGTGGATCATTCTCAGCACTGCAGTGACTCTGATGTGGTGGTGGTATGGTAGTGTCAATCATGCACCGCTGTGCTCATGGAGTTTAAACCACCTCAGTGTTACTGCTGGACTGAAAATAGTAAACCATGCGAACATTATCATTAGCGAACAAAGTAAGGGGGATGAACAATGTATGTAGAGAAACAGATGGACTACAGTAGAATAGAAATTGGAAAATCTAAATGCCTCAGTCTTTTGACAGTAGTGCATATACAAATATATATTTCTAAACATTAAAGTAAAGTATGTGTGTTACATAAGACGTTCAGCTGTTGTAGTTGTTATAGACTCAAGCACACCACTGTGGGGATCTGAAATAACTCCAAGCAGTACCTGGCTGTGTCAGACATAAAGTGCAGACATGATAAGTGTAATCAGTGGTGGTTGATAGTTTTTAAAATCAGAGAAGCACATGTGTTGGCATAATATGATCACTTCATGTTTCCAGCCATCCACAGTTCTTCTTATTTCCCCAGTGTAGCTTTAATTACTTATTACAAAGTTGTTTTAAACAATAAAAGATGGTGTGATGCTATCTCTGAAAGCTGCAAATATTGTAAATAAAGTGTAAATCTTACTGGAAAGATTCATGGAGCTTTAAATGTTGGACCATGGAATACCCTTGAGTATATCCTGGTATTTATCATAAAACTAATGAATACGTTCATTCATTCATTTATTCATTGTCCTATGCGGTCAATCTAGTCAGGGTCCCAGGAGAGCCAGTGCTGAACCAGGAGCACAGGGCACAAGGCGAGAACAGCTTTAGCCAGGACGTCGATCCATCGTAGGGCACATACACTCATATACTAAGGGGCAGTGTGGAAACAATATTTTTAGTCTTTGGAATGTGGGAGGAAACCAGAGTACCCAGAGAAAACCCACGCAAAAATGGGAAGAATATGCAAACTCCCCAGGTCGGGATCGAACCAGGGATCTTGGAGATGTGAGGCGAATGTTGGTGAATTTTCTATGAGCCTTGCACAAGAGTCATGGTTTTAGACTGCGTGCAGTTCTGCATCTTCACACGTAGTTCTTTGATAGGAAAACTATCTGAATTCCACCGGTGCCATTAGTGCCAGTTTTGTTTTTATATCAAAACAGGGTTTGAAACCTATCCTGGAGAACACAGGGCACAGGCCCAGGTACGTCCTGAATGGAACACCTGTACATCACATTACCGGGAGGGGTTTCTTTTGAAGAATAATTCCCTGACCAGCCTGTTTCCTAAATAAGTTTAGATTTACACGTCACTAGCAGTAAAATGAACCGGTTGTTGTTTTTCATGTCTGCAGGTTCACTTGTCGCTGTCTCTTCACGAAACACGGAACAGGCGTGTTGCTAATGCAGGTTATCTCAGTGGAGATGATCCCATGAGCATGGACACAGGAACATGTGAGAATCTTTTACGAAGTCACAGTGAAGCCCAGCAATGCTCTGATGACGTGACTGTGAGGTACTGTCATATTGTAATTAAGGTTATGTCAACCTCCAAACGCCAACCTTAACATAATATATAACATAACATAATATAACATATATATATATATATATATAACATATAACATAATATTCCATATGAGCAAATCCTGATTGATTTTTATGGACATCAGTTAATCATCAAATATGAAGAGTGCTGCCACACTAAACAACTGGATACTGTTTAAATCAATTCGATCTTGTGTACACGTCTCACAAAATTCGGGGGTATTTCATTATGGGATATTTAAAAAATATTTTGGAATATTTGTGAGCAGTGTATATGGACCTTTTTATTGTATTCCTTCAAATGGCAACAGTGAGCAGATGTATTTAAGAAGTTCTATTTGCTAAGATAGTAATAATAAAAAAAATGATCATCATATACAGGACCTTCCTTTTGACTGTAACAATTCATTTCTGTTGATTCCGTATGGAGTGAGGTTACCAAAACTGAATCATGTTGACCGTTGCACCTGAATCTTTGCTTAATTGAAATACATTTTGGACTGAAAAGGATAAAGATTAGTTTAACATGAGCTTTTAAATAAAAGTAAACTAGTTAAGAAACGGTGATGTGAAATATTTCCATGTCAGACCTTTGGTTCATAGCCTTATTTTAACCACATCCATGCATTTTGGAGCAGGAAGCAGCATCAGGTCCTCGTGGCCACGTTGTGAGTTGTTAGATCTTACTGTTAAAATATATAAATGTTTGTCTTTACATAAAAGTTTTTGTACTGTATATGTATTTTTTAAAAGAAATGTTAAAGTCCAGTAAAAGAAAGTTGCGTTTGCTAGCGTTGTGCTCAAAATTAATTGAATTCCCAAGTTTTGAAGGGGAATAAAAATTTGCAAGCAGTAATAACACAAAATACTTTTACTAGATATGTAAACTTTTGATATGGACCATAACACATATATACAAAGAAAGGGGTTAATTGAAACTGGGCTCCCATTATACAAATATTCATTATCCAAACTGCTTTTCCAAACAAGGTACATTCAGATAATGGGGTTTGACTGCATTTTGTGATTTGATAGAACTATGTATCAATGTATCCTGGCAAATCAATGCTGATATGACCCTAACTTCAGTTTTATAATGGTTCTATAGATATTCTGTAAGCTTGTTTCACTTTTGTATTGAGTTGCAAACAACCCTTATAACTTTGTAAGAGTGTGTGAAAGAAGCAGCAAAAATAATACTATTACTGTATATTCTATTTAATAGAAACCAGTTGTTTTCAAGTACTGGACTTGTAAGGAGTGAAGAGCAGAATGACTATGAAGAGATTCAAGGATTGCCTGATAATGTCGGTTGGTAAAACCTTTATAAAATGGGAAAAATAAAAGTCTGGTTATTTAATATGCATAGAAATGAAGCTTTTTGTGTGAAATAATCCTTCCAGTTTCAGCAAAGACAGGCTCAGACATCATTGAGCGCCTCACTGAGAAAAGACAAAGGGATCACAATGAAGCTGTTGCTGAGCTCCAGAGGGATCTTACTGCACTCAGTGTGGTATATGACTTTCTGTTCTGAACTGGAGATGGATTTGTGAAGCCTTTACTAAAACAGTGTTGTTTCTTTTTTTCTTAGATGTTTGAGTTAAAATTTAGACAAACTGGAGAAGATTTTCTTCTTAAGTTGACAGAATATGATGAAAAAGTGGAAATACTTATGCAGAAGACAGAAGATGCTGCTGACTTAGAAGCCTTCACCCAGCAGGTATGACAGGGACGTTTGTCTTATACCTTATTTACTTATGAGTAACTTTATTACAGATCCTGAATTCTGGCAAAAAATAAAATACAGTAAAACCCCATTGCCCGAATCTTAGTCTACAGGAAATTCTTGTCAGAACTGTGGAAGAAATGCAAAACTGTTAGGAACATTTAAGTCACAGGTGACTATTTTTATGTTCAGTGAGTATATGGGACTTATTTGAACTTTTAAATCATTTGACTAGGGATGTCCAGATTTTGACACAGGTTTGTAGTTATGAATAAGTTTTTATGTTGAAACAACGATGGTCATTCACAAATTGTCTATTTTGTTATGAAATTGAAATTGTGTATTTTAGATGTAGTCCTAGCTAACTGTATTAAAAAGAACTAATACAGATTTAAAAAGTTATTTAAAAATACAGTATACTTTAATAAATAACTTGTAAGTGCTGTACAAATATAGTCATTTGCATGTCAGATCTGCTGTCCTGATACTTCTGTAAGTGAGACTCACATGAAACAGACTTTACACTTTTTAAAAAGAACGTGTTATCTTCTTTTTCACTTAGGATTTGTGTGAGGTTTGGAACACAGTGAGCCATGAGTCTGCTATGAAGAGAAAATGTGTACAGGATTTGGATGGAGTGTTTGTCAGCTTAGAAACTGAACGAGCATCCATGGTAATGTTTCAAAATCATGTTTCATTGTTGTCATGTGCAGAAATAATGCAGGAACATAAGGCATATTTGTCTTAATTTTCTAGATATCTGCAGTGCTAAGGAAATACACGATGAAGCTTGAGAAAATCAGCTATGTGATGCCATGTGAGGTGCACCGACTGATTGATAATGAAGCAATGGTAAGATAATGTTCAAAGAAAATAGCATGCATCGTTAAGGGTTTATTTCAACATCGGTTAAATCCAGTATTTCCTAGAGGGAGTGATATGTACATTTACAGCATTTAGTAGACGCTCTTATCCAGAGCGACTTACGAATGTTATAGTCTTACAATCCAAGCAATTGTAGGTTAAGGGCCTTGCTCAAGGACCCAACAGTGGCAGCTTGGAAGAGCCGGGGTTTAAGTCCTTTGTGTACAACAATTTAAGTTTCAGATCCTGTGGATGGTGGCATTCCACCATCAACAAAACAGTAGCCTAAAAAGCCTGTGTCCATTTGGGTTAACAACCTATTTAAGAGAACGTAATGTGATCGTTAAACGGCGCATATTTTCATTACGCGTTTTTCTCGTGACATTCTAGGGCAAAAAAGTCACACCTTGGTCACATGGGTGTGATTGACACACTGTAAGAATTTCTTTTGTTGTCTGTCTAACATAGATGATAAACCAAGCATTATTAGCAAATAGACGAGCAATGGCAAAACTGCATTTGAACCTAATGGAGAAGGAACTGCAGAAAGAAGTCCTGTACCATCTGAGATGGGAGGCAAAGCTTCAGGACTGGAAGGAAATCAAAGCCAGCGCAGTAGTCTCTCAGTTTAAGTAAGTCCATTATGATGTTAACCATAAAGTATGATCATTGGGATAGAGAAAGGCATAACTATGAGTACAAATCAAATAAGCCATGACAAAAATCAAATAAGTATAATGACTTGCCATCATTATCTGCAGAGACTTTATAAACAGAGCTGAAATTCAAAACCCAAAAGCTGTACAGGACACTCTGAACACCATGCGTTCATCACAGCAAGTGTACTCTGAGCAACGCCAGAGCATCCTCGAGCAAATCAGGTGGGGTGATCAGACGTACAAAGTAGGTACCATTTTAAACTAAATATTTTTGAACTAACATTGTTAAATTTGTGTTTCTGTTTAAGAAATATGACACCACCGACATGCTCTAAGTCACTGGCTGTTGAATGGTACTCTTCTCTGTCTTGTATCAGTGAACAAATTGGTAATAATATGGCTTTTTAGATTAGATTAAATTAAATTCAATGAGATAAATCAATTTAATGTGTGCCTCTACTCCAATTAGATCGAATGCACATCGACACCATGATGAAACTACGCAAGAACTATGAAGATGCCTGGCAAAGCTGCTTGCTTGAACTTGAGTGCTTAAAGGTTTGAGACCTTAAGGACATCATGTTTTAGGATATTTGTGCAAATTATTTAAAAGCAAAAAAATGACATTGACTATGCTGTCACATACAGAATGAAGTATCTAACTGTGGATTCACTTCAGATGAGATACAAGACATGGTTCATGTTGAGTTGCTTCCTCTTATTGGAAAGTGTCAGAACCAAGCAGAAGAGAATTTAGCAGCAATGGATGTAAGTTTAAAACATACAGTATCTATCAGTTTAGTGATTATATAATAATATCATAATGAGAAACACGACAAGTTTGTATGATATTTCAAGAAGAAAATAATATTTGGATGCCCAACATTACATCTACTATCTTATGATCGTTCAAATAAACCACAGTGAGATCAGGAATCCTTATGTTCAGGGCTCCACTTGGAACAATGATGATCCTAAGAAAATACACAATCAAGAGTAAATTGGACAAAACTGATAATAAAACCAAACATGTTATGTGGTAGGTGATGCAATTACAGTTAGAGGCATTTGCTTTGTTACTTTACAGAAGTCCTTCGAGACTTTGGCAAAAACTGCTGATTTCCTTAGTAAGTCTTTGTACAAGTTTGTGCATGGAGCGGCTCAGCTCTGGGAGGTACACAACGCAGGCCTGCAGAAGAGAGAGAGACAGCTGCAAGATCTTCTTGACCAGGTCCGCCGTAACTATGAACAGGAGAGCCAGGTGAGATAGTATGGTTAGAGGTAATCTTTTGAAGTAAAAAACAAACAAATAGTGGGAGCCAAATTATGGAAAAGTTTGAAATATTTAATGAAGTTGGATATAAAAATTAAACTGAAGTAGATTAAATATCATATTAGTTAGCTATTATAGACCTCATGGTACTGCATCAGCAACTCCGTCATAACCGTGATGGACAGGACTTCAGGGTACTTCTGGGTACGTCTGTACTCTGTGACTTCTAGAGATAAAATTTACAACCTTGAATGGGATAGGTGGGGTTGAAATGTGAAATCAAATCGTACTGTCATATTGACCATCAATAGCTAAGTAAAGGATGTCAAACTCCATACCACAATATTTTTTGACATCTTATGGTTATGCCCATGTTTGATCATTTTTACATTTTTGATTACCCTTTCGTGACTCTATACTGTTATGTCTCTAGAAGAAAGAGGCTCATCTGGATGTGCTGCTGGACAAACTCCGACAGGAAAGCGCAGAGAATGCCCTCAAAGCAGCCCTAGAGAAGGCACTGAACTGTTTGGAGGAAGTTAAAAATGGGTAAAGACTAAAGTATTGGTTTGCGTCTGTTCAGCAAGTCTCTTCAGTTATATGTTAAGGAAAATGTTTCATGTTTCACAGGCATGTCACTTTCTATGAGAAGGCTGTTAAATTGATGGAGATTTACCCTGCAATGGTAATGGAAGAATTAAACACATACAGCTCAGCAGTCAGTCAATTCTTCAGCGTCCGAGAAGTATACAGTCAGGTACTGCTATAAAAAGTGTCTTTGGGCTTGTGAAAGACAATTAATGATACTTAATTGTGATTAATACACTTAATAATAATAATAATAATAATAATAATAATAATAATAATAATAATAATTAATAATACTAGTTGGTCAGTTATTCTTTGAATTTGGAACATTTTACTTAGGGCATGTTTTCTTTTATATTCAAGGACCTTGAGGAGCTACAAATGCTTTATCCTTCTTTTAATCTTGGTAAATATATAAAACGCTGTCACGTCATTTTATGGATCTCGTAATGATTCCCATGCACACTTGATTGCTTATGATATTTTATTTTTGTCACATGCAGCACAGACAGCTAGTATAAACCAGCTAGCCATAACTGAGGTAGGTATTTGTCAATAACCCTTTTCAAACTCTTGCTATGTCGTACACCTTTGTCTGACATGTCAATATTCCTTAAGCAAACCGTGTTTCTATGTCCTTGAGGCTGAAGCGGAAAATTCCTCTTTGAAGTTTGAAACCAATGAAACTTTCACAACTGCAAAGGGAAATATGTACAACTGCCAGGGCTTTGAAGTACGATGTGAAGCAGATTTGAACATTATGGAAGTGGAACCAGTTCTGTATCCTAAAAGTCTAATGATTGAATTGCAAAAAGGGTAAGACCAGTGTGTGTAAAGTCTACAATATAATATTTGTCATGCGTCATTTTTAGGGTTTCAGTCTGTTTTGTGTCTCTTAGTTTAAGACAGGGATTCTTTAACCATCTTGAGCAGAGGTATCAGGCAGTTTTGGACAACGCGTTGGCTCATATGAATGCCAAAACAGACGAGCTGAAATCTGAGCTAGACCTTTGCCTGCATCTCCACCAACATCGAGCCAAGAGAGTTGAGATGGACATCTACAATGTTAGAGCAAGTGTGTCTTTTATACTACTTAATGTCATTAATGGATTTTTACGTATTTAATACACATTCTGTGAAATGGGATGTTGACTGGACATTACCATATTACCATGTAATGTAAATGTAAATGTAAAGAATGCTGTCACAAGAAAACAAGAACATTTTTTTTCTATTTTATTGTTGTGGAAATGAACAATAATTCTACAAAATACAGTAACTGTTACAACAGCTTCAAGAGGAAAGTAGTAACACAAACAAGGATTTCCTGACCAATTTCCAACCACATGGAAGATCAGTCACATAAACCGAGACTCATCGAATGAATCTGAACAAGTTGTGAACAAGTAGCTGGAAGTCATTCACACAAACACAAGTATCTTGCACAAAAAAGTATCTAAACACATCAGCTAGCAAGCAAGCAACTGGAAAGGTAGTTACACACATCTATCACATGACCAGAAGTGCCCCTGCATTACCTGCCACCTGTCCACCGTATAAAAAGATTTGTTGTCATAGTACAATTGCTATGATTATATTTGTGTGGAATGTTTTACACCTAGTTGTGTAATGTGTGTTTGGTGTTTCTAGCTGAGCTGGTCTTGCATCAGGATCGTGTAAACAGGCACTGCAGAGGTGTTGTTGAGGCTTTAGATGATTTACGATCCAACTTCAATGAACAGCAGCTTCGACAGCAGACGCTAAATGAAGACTTTCGCTCTAATATCTTCAGCATGAAAGAAACTTTTATCACTGCTACAAAGTCTGACAAGTAAGTGCCCAGTAAATAATAAGGAATATTGAAAAGGTTAGTGGATTCACATTTCACTACTACAACTAGTTGTTGCTTACATTCTTGTGGTTCTCCAGGCTGGTGAAACTCTGTGCATCTCTACAAACCAGTTTGGATGAACACCTCAGTGTCCTCCAGGCGTCACAGAGGCAGTTTAGGAAAAATGTGGAATTTAAACTTGTGGGCCTTAGAGAGGCCAGTGCACAACTAATGAAATCGTTTAAGTAAGTTTTTTTTTTCTTATTTTTCTCTTAAAATCTAAAATCAATTACGAGCCATGAATCACATCAGCAGTCTTTTGTTTTTTCTTTTTTTAAAGGCTGTTTTCAGAGGGAGGAAATTTTTCCCCCAGAGAGGTTGAGACATACCAGAAGCGTTTAGAGAAGACAGCTACACGCATTGACGTGGCTGATGAGGCTCTAATGAAGGACATGGAGAGTGCAGAGTCCAAATGCATGGAACAGGTTTGAATATGCAGTGCACATGTTTTTGCAATGACCACAAATATGATTTCAAATTGTGCATTACAAAACAAATGTCGTGCCACCATTCCACCATATTAGTTGGTATAATGACCATATATAATTAATTTACAGTCTCCTTTTTAGAATACACTGGAAAATACAGAAACTATTATGCAGTATTAAAAACGTTTCAATAATTTCAATAACAGTCCCATTACACTAGAGCAATAGATCTGGCAGCTTCATCGGAATGCCAAGTTGACCCTTTTACAGTCTGAAGAAGCTTAGAAACCACCTTTTTAGGGAAGGGGATCGTGGTGAAACGTTTATGATATGCTAAAGCTCACGAAGATAGGAATGAAATTCAGTTGAAACAGTATTAAAGAGCGACGGATCCATGGCCATTATGCAGTTGCTAATAAACAATTCGAACGGTGGCTTAAGACTTTTGAATAGTACTGTATATGTTTCTCTTTCAGGCACGAGAGATAGTCAGTAAGTCTGAAGAGAAGTACCAGTGTCTGACGTTGGATTTAGTGTTTCTCGAAAAAATCCAAAGAGCTCTCACGAACACACAAGTCAGGATTAAAGCAGAGGTATTCATTTTATTGGCTATTTTATTGGAAATTGTAGCATCACCTGAAATCAGTTCTAACAACATGTATACATCTGGCAGGCCATGAAGAGCAACATGCAGAAGAAACAGATCAACAGTGTGATGAGTGAACTAGAAGAAATGCTTATTGCTTATAATCAACCCAGTCTGGACAAGAAGGTAATCCTCGTACACTGAGGATTTAAATTACATACGTGCTTTCTGTACGTTACTCACACTCAGTGATATCTGACCTCACCTGCCCCTTTGGTGATGACACCTCCATTTCTGATGCTGAAGGTTGGATATTTTCGTTGTTTGTTTGTACAGTATTTATTTGTTTAAAATGTATTTCAGGTAGTAATATCAGACGACATTTCCAATCTAACATCTTCCCTGATAGAAGAGCTAAAAAAAAGATGTCAGTATCTTGACTGCTCTTTGGTATGTCGCTGCACCACTACTACTTTCTTGATCATTATATTTATAGCTGTTCGAACACCATTTATCAGAATCTCTTCACCTCAGGACCCTTCTACGGCTGTTCCACTGACTGATGCCCCTCTTCAGGGCGCATTTGCCGTGGCAGCGCGTCCCCGATTCCGGAAGGAGAAGGTGGGAAGCCCCGATTCCCTACTCCAGCCCAGTCGCATGGGCGTTGCATTCATGGATGATGCAGCTGTTGGTGTGATCCGCGGACTGCTCAGGTAAAAAGGATGACACTAGCACTAGCACAATTTTCAGTTTCATGCACTGTAAAATTGAATAAAATGTATATTTGTGTGAGCATATACTGTCTCAGGAATAGCAGCACAGCATATCAGCTTACAGCTTTTTCCCTGAGGGCTTTCAACATCTTGGTAATGCCCCCCAACCAGGAACACACAGTTTCTAGATGAATAACGGAAGTGCATGTGAAAACGAAGAAGTGATTCACTGCTCACATGATTCACAACCTATTTTCTTTCTCGAAATCACAGGATAAGCAAACCTCAAGATAGTGAAGACTTCAATCCAGATCTTAAAGCAAGAAGTCCATCAGCAGTAACAGGTGACAGAAGTGTTGCTTAGTTTCAGTTTACAGTTTAGACACTGTGTAACATGATATGCAAACCAAGGAGAAGATGTCACTGTAGCTAATTTGAAACAATATATGGCCATGTGAATAGCACGGTGGGATTATCAGGGTCCAACTACAGTGTGATGTTGATCAACTTGTGTATAGCTCAACTAAAACATGTAGCCCAGCTGGAAGGATATATTCTTCCTGTTTGGACTCACCAAACGAGTGGGAGCCCTCTTAAACTAAACAGAGTTCAGAATGAGGATAGAGTGATGCTTCGACAGGCTTCAAACTTTTCTAATAAAAGCAAACTTTTCGAATCGATGAACAACCGTGAGTATGAGTGCTCGAATCGAAGCACAAGTCATATGGGAACACTAAATCAGCTTAATTAAGCACTAATCACCCAGGATATTTTATTTAGAGGTACTGAACAGTGAAAAGTGGCTTGCCGTGCAGCTTATGTTTTTGTAGAGCACAAAAATGCTGCTCTGAAAGTATCCATGTCCATGATATGAACTCAATTTTAAAATTACATTTGCACTTTTTTCTCCTAATTGTATTCAAGCCCAATTTTCCATTCATACATTTTTTCAAAGAAGTGCTTCATTTTGGACATCCTTTGTTCGTCTATGTACTTCACTGGCCAGTAAGGGATTTCAGGAATTAAGAAGTATTTTAAGGATTAAGAATTAGCTTGTGTGGCAAACACGTTATGCTCTTCTAACCTGTGTATTTAGTGCAGTGATTAAATAACTTACTATAAAATTGTTGAGCGTGCCTGCAGCATCTCCAGTCACCTTAGAATGCGGCAGAGTTTCAGTCTGAAATGGCACCCGCACGAACTAGGTTGACCAGAAGCCACAGCATGTGCAAGCCATGCTTATTTAAACTGATCTGAAACCAGCAAAAAAGCGCTATTTCTATATTTCAGGTAAACTCAAGGGAGTTATATAATTATGTTTCGAACTGAAATATTTGTTAAGAGCGGAGGTGAATAAATACATAATTTAAGTATCTTCTGATACCTTAGGAAGAAAATATTAGAGTTTTGGGAGATTTGGGAGAGTTTTGGGAGATTTGGGAGATTTGGATGATCGTCTTAGACTGAGTTTGTTCAGTGTAATTTCCTCCTAGTTGCTTACAGTTTCTATTTTGTTGTGCGGATGCTATTTTGTGATTTGATTCATGTATCGTTATGTTTCCCAATAAAGCTCCCAGTTTGTGCCCATACTCAACCCATTTTAAACTTACTTTGGTTCCAAACAAAGCCCAAGATCCATATAAACCCCAACATGCGTGACCCATTGTGGTCCCACACTGTACCCATTTTATACGCATTATTAGCTCAAATGGGCTGCTGCACAAGTGGGTCCACATGGAACCTGAGGACAAAATGTGACAGGTTTAAAATGGGCTACCCTTGTGGGACCCATAATATAATATAATAATCCCACATGTTGGATGGAATATCATGGTAATTTTACCGCTGCTCGCTGAGCCTACTCCTGGAAGGAGAAGGCATCCAGGCACTTATTAGCGCTTCTGGGGAACTGTTTCCTTACTGTTTTGACTTGTCAATGGAGTCTGTGTGCATCTGCAGATACGTTGCAACACCAACAATAAGTGTCTGTCGCCTGCTGGTGCCCATATGCAAGCTATACAGAGTTAGAGCTCTTCTCCCTTACTGGTAGCTGTCATGTGAAAATGACTGGTCTGCCTCAACTGCATTATATCATTATCAACTAGTTATTATTATCATTTAAAAAAGGTTAAAGGCATAAGGTGCATAACTGATCACATACATTCATACTTATATTTGGTTTTGAGCTAATGTGTTGTCTTTTTTGGTGTCATTTCTGGCTCATTAGCTCCTCGTGGACCTAATTCTCCTGCTGGGTCAGGTCAAATGTCAGGCAAATGTCAGAGCCAGTCAGGTCGGGAAATCCTACACGTAAGATCGCCCTCGTCTGTCAGCTCCTCAAGGGTCACAAGTATAAAGCTGAGTATCAGAATGTTCTAGAAGCACACATTCACATGCAAGCTCATTGTTTATCATACTAATGAGTGTGCTTTTCTTTGTTTTTATTGCCCTAAGGGTTAAGAGATTTTCTAGATTGAATCGGTTTGATAAGAGATTTCACGTGTTTGGTTCTAAACCTGAAGAGCAGCATGGAACGTAAGTCCGAACAGCATATGTGAAGTATATATTCAATGTAGGACTTTACAGGTTCACAAGCGCTTGTGTCTAAGCAATTTGTTTTTATTAGTGTTACTTTTAAAGGTGGCATCACAAATATTCTGTGGGAAGCCAATGACAAGGTCCTGCAGATCTCTGAGGTACACCTTACATTTTTATTTCAGTGTTATGCCAAGTTAAAATGTTGCAAACTTAATGCATTTGTCACACAATGGGCTGCACTGATCAGGCACATGCTACTCAAGGTTCTCTGTGACTGCCAGGTCCCGTCCGGGGTCTTTGTAGTTTTTTCTTTGTGTTTCAGAGTTACTTGGGTCATGCAGACCGGGTAAGTAACATGTGCCTGACCAGGGGTACCCATGCATTACAGTAGCACTTTTCTTAGAATGCTATTTACTCCATTCACTCTTAGGACTACTACAAGAAGAAGGACCGTCGCCCCATCAGTCGACCTCAGTTCATTCAGGATTCTTTCGAGCAGTGTGCTGAGGAGTTAAACAAAAGGCTCCTTGGCTACCAGAGTCAGACCGAAGAATACCACAGCAGATGTGTGCAAGGTTAGGCTCTCCCTGCAAATACATTTCAAATGCTGCAGGAACTCCTGATGAACTCACTTATTTGAATATCTTAATAAAACGGTATAATCAAACTCTTATACGCATTTTAATATCCAAACCTGTTATAGCAAAATAACATTAATAATGGTATTCCAGCGGGTTTTATTTTCCTTTAATTTTTGAATTTTTACTTTCTTTAGTAAGTAAGTAAGTAGGGGAGATTATGGGTTTGAGTTTGGGTTTGACTCTACTTTATGTTGTCATGTAGCCTAACAGAGCCTTGGGAGGTAAAACTACCATAAAATATCAAAAATGCTTCATAAAGCATGGTTGATCTTGTCGAAAGGGTAGCCACTTTTTTCAAAGGGGCAACAAGGTGAAAATGCTAAGATGTACAAATTCTGGTCTTCTTTGTTACGCTACACAACCACCTTCCCATTGGAAAAGCTTGGCCTTGATTCAGTATGGCAGCTTTCAAGATGACGGCCTGATGGCATGTTCTGAACATAGCCTAAAAGATAGGCCACCTCAGAAATTGCTTGGGGTATATAGATATTTTCTCTCTTGTTTCTGAAAGAAAAGTGGGTCCTGTGACTTTTGACTCACCCTGTACCTTTGGCTTTGGACTGTATATTATAAGAATATAAGTACTTTAATTAGGTCATACATCCTTCACAGGGTCAATTATGATTAACATTGTTAAATTATCTGCATTTAAATATTATTAAATCACAATGTTATTAGTGAGTTAACATTAACAGCTCTAATTTTTTCACCCATGATTACAAAGATGTGAATAATTCTATATGTGACTGTATGTTTTTGGCCAGAGTTCCAGCAACAGCTGAAAAACATTGAGTGGGCTGTCTGTCAGATACCTGAGGTGCTTCTCACAAAACTAAGGGATCAACATTTGGAAGATCTGAAAGGGAATCTGACCCTCATTCACAGTCAGTTTGAAAAGTTTCTCAAGCGGAGTGAACAAAAGAAGGAAAGTATCGTAAACATTTTAAAACAAATAGAGCTTTTATAGGAAAGCTAAATCTTACGCAGTGCACTGCTCCATACAGAAGGAACACAGCAGTAAGCTACGTGTACGTCTGAGCCACCCAGCTTGTGAAGAAGAACTGAACAGTCTGGTTACAGCTGAGGATAACAGACAGGAGGAACTCGGGAAGGCCATTCAAAATAACAGACTTGAACAGCAGGTACCTTACTTTCTTGTGTTTACCGTTTAAACTGCTTGTTTATACATTTAGTTGTGATTGCTCTTCCTTTCGTGACAGAGCTGCATTAAGAAGATGGCAGATGAGTTTGTTGCTGCTCTTGCCACAGTGACGGAGAACTTGCTCTTGCAGCTCGACAGCATCCTGAGTGCTGATGAAGTCGAAGGCAGATGTAGGTAGTCTGTGATTATAAGTAGTTAGTAGAAGCCCTTGTTGTTTACTTGTGATTTAAGTATTGCCAACCTAGTATAACTTATTTAAGTAATTCCAGATAATGGAAATGTTTTCAGCTATATTTTAGCGTTATAATCATTAGTCGTTTTGTCGTCATCTAGACCCAAATCTAAAGTGAAGTCACGTCTAGCAGGAAGTCACGTCAAGTCAGATTTATTTATATAGTTCTTTTCACAATGGAGCATTGTCTCAGAGCTGCTTTACAATCCCAAATCGCACAAGCCTAGGGCAACAGTGGAAAAGGAAAAACTCTCTAAACGGTATAAGGAAGAAACCTTCGGAGGACCAAAACTCCAAAAGGAGCCCATCCTCCTTGAGTGGCTTAGATGATAAATGTAAGAATGACTCTTTATTTAACTAGGCAAGGCAGGTGTTTTAATACGGTTGAGCTGCTAACTGACTGAAAATTAGTAAGAGCATTTATGGGGGCACTTGAAGTCAGAGAAAGTAAATAATTTAGTAACATCACAAGATAACCTTTGGATTATTGTGAAATCATGCTGGATAACACGGATCAATCAACTGTCCACAAATTTCCAAAAAAAGAAGAATTTGATTTTATTTCATAAAACATCACAAAAGTGAAAGAAAACTCAAAGAAAGTTGTTGGATTAACCAAATGAGATGCAAACTCAATTATTGGGATTGAGTAGCAAGTGACATATTGGGGTGAACAGAAGCATGTTAAACTGGACGAGAGTGCCCCCACATTAACAGTTCAGTAGGGTTTATGGTCACCCAAGACTGCCGAAACACACTGACAGTGATGGAGCATGTACATGATCAGATTGTCCAGCAGTTCTTGTGGGATCCTCTTCATATTTATTTAGAAATATCCCCTCATTTTTGTGAGCATTGTATTATGTGACCGTCCCTGTACTATATATTGGGCTTGGCATTCCAGAAGTAGTACTCCCTAACACCCCTAACTCCAGCAATGGGAGTGCAATCATTAACCTGCAACAATTTCAACTTGCAGCAATAGAACCAAGGCAGGAAAGTATTGCAACACTCCTTTGTCAAAGAAAAGTGGAAACTCTACAGGAGGAAGAAGACAGACCTTTGTTAGAGAGAGGGAGCAGGTATGAACTGATGATAGTAAACCTTATATACTATTACATGTATTCTGTAATTATTTCCTGGATGCCTTTATGTATGTACACAGAAAAAGTACACCCACCAATCTATGTAGTTTAAATCTACTGTGCCATATATCTAAACGTGTTATTTCATTTAATAGAACGTGGCCAGGAATTCATTATTTTCAAGCTACCGGTGACCTTTCTGTTAACCAGCAGCGGGAGACAGCCACCATAACGACGGCTAAAACCACAATGGGGCACCTTAAGACTATTGAGATTCGAAATACATTACATCAGGTAAATAAACGTGGTCAGACATGTTTTTAGGCAATCTGGTGACTCTAGAATGATTATATGTGTACAAAGGGAAATGGAGCTGCACAGTGAGATACTGATATGATTTCCAGGGTGCACATCCACTGTATGCCCAGTGAATTTTCGGATAGGAGCTAGGCTTATCCACAAACCTATCTGGCATATAGGGTTTAGGAGAGTTTATTTAATATTGCTGGCCTAATTTAGTTCATTTCTTCATTCACTTTCTTATCCGCTTTATCTTGGACAGTTTCGTGGGAGAGTCGGCACCTAGCGGGTAGCACAGGGAACAAGGCAGGTACAAGCCTAGGCAGGGCGCCACGTTATAGGCCAATTTAATGTAATCACTTAACTTAGTGCATGTCTTTGGACTGTGGGAGGAAACTGGAGCATCCGGAGTAAACCCACGCACACACAAAGAGGACATCCAGACTCCACATAAAAAAGACCCAGAATGCTTCACCTGGGATTAAACCCAGGACCTACTTGCTTGGGAGGGGTACATTTGTTGTGTCAAGCATTATGGGGAGAAGACAAAACAAAAGCTTTTAAGTACAAGTCTTGCTGAACTGTTCCAAAATTGTTCCAACTGTTCCAACTTATTGTTGTAAGATCCTGGTACTTCACCATAATGATCAGGAATTACATAAGCATTAACAGGAATTGCATGAGTATTCTAATACTTAAGATAAAAGAATTGGGTACGTTTTGCTAGACATATAGTACATCCTGTACAAGTTAAATATGAATACTTCAGTGCTAGTTATACTACTGTAAATACGTGCATCTGTGTCTCCAGAGCTATGAGAAGAGAGCTGTGGAGGAGCTGGAGAGAGTAGAGAAATCCAGCAGGAAGCAGGAAGTAGCGCTTCTGCGTTGGCAGGAACACTGGAGAGACCAAATACACATTCTGTCCACACTCAGCTCAGGATGAGTACAATGGACATTAGATGTACCAAATGCTATCCACAATAATAAGCAGTGCACAAGCGTCTCCACAGCATAAATAACATGCTATTGCCTGCATGGAAAAAAAGCTGTATTCATCAATCAGGCATTACAGATAAAAACGCCAGCTCAAATCATCAGGCTGCATGATGGGAAAATTCCACAGTTAGTGCTAGAGAACAGAAGCAGCACACACAAAGCCAGAAACCCTCTATAACCTTATCAACATTCCAGCCCCCCCAAACCTGACAGTACATACCAGCATTCATGGTTGTGGTTGTGTTGAATGCATTTGCATCTTGACACTAGGTTATCTAGGTTTTAAATAACACAGTCATGTATTTATTACTAGGGTTGTTAAAATACACTCTGCTCACATTTCAACTAGAGACACTGAGTTCAGTTTCTTTTTTTTTTAATCGTCAACAAGGCGTTCGATAAAAGGCATTCCTTTTTTATTTCTGAAGCGTAATCGATAGAGAACAACATACATTTTCTTGTGTACGTTTTTAACCAAAAAGGTTAACTCCCTGCAATTGAAATTCATTACTACAGAGATTTAAAACTGTAAACAAATGCATTACTATAGCAACTTATTTACCGTATTAACTATTGTAGCTTTACCCTATCTTAAATAACTGAGTGAAACAGTCCCTTTTTATTGCTGAAGAATAACAATTCAGAATGTGTGCTTTTCTTGTATAAAAATTTGAATGCAAATAATCTGTAGAGTTTCAAATAAACTGAAAACCAAAAAAAAAGGAAAGAAGCCACTGTTAAAGAGGACATGGTAAGCAAATCTTTTTGCTTTTTTTTCAAATGTGAAATCTGTGCTCCTTTAAACCCTTAAAGTGCAAAAAAAAAACATCCATCTGTCAGACAGTTAGATTTTGGGATCATAAGCTCATAAGATTTTAAGAGCCGTTTCGATTTCTCCCTTATTGTTACGTCACATTAAGGTGCACCACCCCTCATGGGTCAACCCCCCACCAGAATCCCAACCACTGCCGTTTTGTTCTACTGGAGTGCTACATTTGAAAGACTGGAATCTAATAACAAATTAAAAGTAAAACATAATACAATTTATTGGCCAGATTACTGTTACAGATCCGCCGGCAGCTGTTAGCATAGTATTGCGGTGATTTAAAGTTTTCAAGCCCACAACTGTGTCTGCATTTATCTTTTTAATAGGCAAGCCGCTCTCCTGTCTGACTTCATCTGCTCTAACCATCCTGAAACGTGATGATCATAAAGACATAACGATCAGAAAAATAGAAATATAAAGGCATTCAATCATTAAAGATATTAGTGCGCCCTCCAGTGTTCAAAAAAGGTCACTCTATCATGTCACAGTGCAGCGATTTCAGTTTTAGTTAGTTAATATTTGACTTGGATGGCGCCGGGCTTGATGTTTTTATTTGGTGGTCTCAATGTAATTCTCACAAAACTGTAGTACAAAATCTAAAGCAATCGCAGAATGGGAGTATTTTGCACTTACAATGATAAATACTTCAGAAATATTTCTGCATAAACGTGACATTAAACAATATCAAAAGTCCATGAGCCCTAAAAGCAGATAAAGCGAACAAGTTAAGCAAATTACACAAAATATTATACTTGCTCATTTATTCATTGAAGAAAATCATTCACCACTACACAGCATCTAGCCAAACTTTTGTACAAGACTGTCTTTAGCATAATAACAAATCACATTCAAACTGTTTTGTGTACAAAAAACTGTACTTAGTGTATCAAGTACTGTGATAGTGTTGTGCTAAGTTTAAATAGACATTGGTACTTCAGCAAAATCTGTAGTGTGGTAATCCAGAGGACGGTTGTAATGTATTTGCACTCTTGCTTTGCACGGGGATTTAATGCAGACCCAGGCTGAAAATCACTGAGACTGGACGAGGCAGAGACCTCCAGGAAACAGACATCTGGAACTAACACAAAGTTCGGTAACCCTCACAATCACAAATTGACTTCCTCACCGTGGCAAGGGTGCCCCACAGGTTAATTTTCTGTGACGATTTTTGAACCAGGTTAGCCCAGAAGTACAGCACAGGTTTACATCTGGTGAGGTGAGCTTTCAACTGTGGTATCGGCATTACGTTCAGTTCTTGGGACCTTTTAAAAAAAAAACTTCAGGGTCTTAGTACCCCTTTAGGTGGGGGATGGGTCTGTGTAACGTCCCCATGTTAAACTACAGTAAAACTGTCATCTAAACATAATTCACAGTAAGAAAGCTATTAACTAGCAAATTTATTGTAGATAAACATAAACCATTTAATACTTGCTTAACGGAAAGAACACATTCCAGTTCAGCATTGTGCATCTCTGTTGTTTCTAATACCTTGTTCTGCGTTAATATTTGACCCTATGAAGTGAGTACCCTTAATCTATAATAATAAAACCCTACTGTGTACCCATATGATGCCATGTGTAACAGAAGGATAAGAGATCAGCGTTTCCTATAGAGAATATCCCAGCTCTCTTTCCAGCGCAGTGTGTTCAGCTGCTCTAACGTTAGCTCTGGCTGGCCGTACGTGACGGGGCAGAAGGTGCGATAGCACAGATATACAGAGCCTAAAGCTGCTAGAATTACTCCACCGAATGCCTTCTGATGAGTGGGAGATCTGTCAGAAAAAAATACATTTATAAAAATGAAAAAATTGCATGTCTTAAATGCATGCTTAAATAAACTGCTATTACACAACAAGCTCAAACCACAAACTCCTCTTCAGAGTCACCTTAGTGTGTGAGTGTATAGGTGCTCCACAACAACAGGTATCTGCAGAATCTGGAAGGTGAGAGCTGGAAGATAGTGGTAGAGGAACAGTGTCTTCTCCATTAAAAAGAAGGGCACGTAATTAACAGCCCAGCCTCCAGAACACACAAAGCCTGCCAACACCAACTGCCCCCAACTGGCTATATATGGAAAGAACAGGGTACAGAATGAGTCAAAACGTGACTGAAATGGGGTCTTACCATAGCATTCACACTATGATGATAATTCTGATAACCTTTTTCAAATGGCTTTTTTTTTTTGCAAAAAAAAAAAACTGTTATATAACGAAATTGAACACTCTAGGTCGCGTGTTTTCGCGAATAACATTACGGCTGGATTTAACTACGGCTCGTGCCTGCAAATCACAGCCGTGATGTTATGAGTGATAACGCGTACTAGCCTATGTTTAGCAGTTTCTGCCCATGTCCATTTATGGAAAAGAATAATTAGTAACCATTTAATGGTAAATTTTTTGCACAGCAGTGACAGACATAATGGATTACGACAGTGTGAGATGTAAGGTAGATCAGGTATAGCGCCGTACCTGATGAGTGACGTCACAAGGTAGGAGTACCTAATAACCTACAAAGTATATTTAAAATGTATACTATATATATATATATATATATATATATATATATACACACACTGTATATAACTTCTGTACAATATCACAGAAAACATTAATACAGTCAAGTCCAGTTAATTGGACCAGCCGCTTATTCAGACCAAATCCTAAAGTACCAAAACAAATCCTATTATATATGTATATTGTCGCCACCTAGCGGCTGGAAAGCGGGTCAGCGAGATATGGGAGGATTTTTGGGATCCCTGGGAGAATTTATGCTTTTATCAAAGGTCAGGAA
>JAUZST010063634.1:0-22820 GCA_034779995.1 Parotocinclus haroldoi | reverse complement strand
GTTGAATAATCAAGCAACACGCTGAAGTCATGGAACGTTTCTCGTTACTTAACACTCCATACATCAGTCTCGTATCACACATGCTCCGTCCGTACCGAGCTTCCAGCACCTCATATCCTACACACTGAGTAGATACACCAGCTATTTACTGTAAATCTTAATATTTAATCTTTTATAACATTCCTTTATTGTTAGAATGAATATTTTTAATATATTTTTTATACATTTTGTGATTTTTAAAATGGAAAAGTTCTGCAAAAACCTGCGAAACAGCGAAAATCCGCAATATATTTTTTCCCTTCATATTTTTTGAAAACCCGCGATGCACCGAGGCTGCGAAAGCCGAACCGAGAAGCGGCGGGGGAACAACTGTAAGGGGGAATACCAGTACTTTCAATGTAACCTTGTGTATCGACAGTAACTTGTTTCTGACATTATATAACCGTTGATGCCAAAAGCATTAAATAAACCAAATAAACAAACAAAACTCTATCCCTTGAAAGGACCATCCGTTCTTTTGTTCAAACATTAATCCATCCATGCCTCCACCCAAGAACATATACATTTGGACATTTGCCATCCACTGATCTGTTTATACATTCATCCATCCATATTTCTTACATGCAGTACAAGACATCACAACCTATAAATCTCGTTTATATTTCATACACTGGAAGAATAATGAGTTTGCAATTCAGATTGTATCCATGCGTCCCCATTGTACTTTATATAACATATACTGTCACTGTATCCACTATTGTTAATTTGATACTTTGTGTGCAATTAAAAGTAATCAGGAATCCACACCAACAGTAAAACCTGGTTTTGGATGATCCAAGCAGACTGCATGCACCATTTTGTTGAAAACGTAAAGTCCTTCTGTGCTCTGGATCAGCACTGCTATAAATCCATTTCATTTTTCCTCCTGACTCTCTGGATTACTGCTCTAAGTTACGGCCTGTGTGGGGCCCAATTTATCACCCTATTAGCTTGAGAGATGAGAGACGACCCGAATGGGACGAAAAGCCCGGCCAGAGTGTGACGTTTATTTATTTATTTCCCCGTTTACGGCTGATGCATAGGGTGATTTGCTTGCTCTTTATTCCTCCCTGCTGCACGCAGGACCAGCTGGCTAGCTACGATGTCAACGGCAACGACCATGACCCGACGCCACGCTACGACTCCAGCAATGAAAACAAGTAAGTGACAGAGAGCCCCATCACCAAGTTAGACCATTAGGAAATCCAGGTCGGATTGTTGTGTTATCTGAAGGGTTAAGACGGTTTGGCAGCTCCGTGTTGAGATTTATTAATACTGTTTTCTCTAAAATGTTGTTTCTGGAGCCATGTACTATAAGAACAATCTAACAGCTAGAGCTCCAGAACCCTTACCCTATTTATTACTTGCCTGAAAATGTTGACATGGCTTCTTGTACACTATATACCGTCTATCAACATTAAGCACCACATATTGATTTTTTTATTACTATATAAGATATGGATTCACGCCCTAACCCGTCCTTACACCACGCTCTTTCTCTCCCACAAACACATTTATGGAATAAAGTGACAGCCTTTTGCGTGACAGCACAACGCATGTGTGACACGAGCAGGTATTTACGAACTGTGTGCAGAAACTGTGAAGCGAGCACGAGGCTGTGAGAGACGAGCGCTGCTGTGCTTCATTGCATAGATGCTGCTCTTGTTTTTCCACTCATTTTGTTGCACAGGTTTCCTTGATTCTTTAAGGATGCTCGTTTGTTTTCGCTTGTTTTGTTTTGCTCGGTTTGCACTGTCATGTGTGTCAAAGTCACCTTATATACGGTATGATTTACCCCCACTCGCTGTCCCGGTGCTGGGTCAGCATGGCATCTCAGGATGGGTTTCTCTCTCTCCTGTGTTTCCCCAGACAGACACACAAAGAAAGCAGTAATGGATCATCTTTCCAGATGTTCCTCTAGCGTATTTTGGAAGGACTTAGATTTAATCGGTGTTAGCTGCTGTGCAAAATAAAAAAAGTTAAGTTTCAGAACCTCAGTCTTGACTAATCGTTTGTGATGCTTTGTCAGCAGTGTGTGTTAGGCCTGCGGATGGGCAGACAGGCTCTGCAGCCTCCGTGACATCTTTCTAATCTAAGGGTGCGAAGTGGGGTCAAATCCCAAACGGAGCAACCCCACGTTGCTTGCTCGGGATCTGAACGTTAAACGGCGATGACTTCACCGGAACGCCTTCAGTCGCGAATGAACGTCACCTTGTGAATAAAACACCTTCTCTGCCCAGTTAGAGCTCGGATGGATGCTTATTGCGACTGAATTTATTAGTCGCAATTAATGTTCTCCGTTCACGTTCAGAGGGCTACTCCCCGCAGAATGAAACAAGTCTGTCAGAGAAGATCCGTGACGAGGAAAAATCAATTCAAAGAGTGCTTTAGTGAGCAAGTTGTAAGGCTGCGGAGGCAGAGGGATGAGGCTGAGGAGAGAATGTATAGCGATGACGACGAGGAGGCTAAAATTTTACATCTAAGGAAACAATTCCGAGCCCATACTGACCTTCTCATAGCTCATAGTACCGCTTCAGATATGAGCCGTGTAAACAGACATACAAATCTGCGGTCGTATATATACATATAATAAACCTCAGAATGGCAGAAAACTAGCACGATGGAACCCTTGTAAAAACTGTACCCATCTAAAAGTGCAATCTTAAAGTTCGCTTTGTATACACACACACTCACACACACTATTTCACCCAAGTGCTAAAACACTGTGCTGGGTAGAGCACGGTGTCACTCGGCACACATTTATTTTCGAGCGGCTCCGGTCGCAGCCTCCACTGGGACCCGTTTCCCCCCAGCGAGACCCAAGCTCCAGGCTTTGTACTCTTGCTCTAGCGTATCTGCTTTAATTCAAACTCGAGCTATTAAGGCTATTAAAGCCAGCTGGACCCTGAGGTCTGGCTCTTATCTGTAAGCTTCCGTACGGTTCTGCTCCAGGTCACGGTTCTTCTCTTTCCTCTCAGGCAGCTTTGGCTCATGCCACCGGAAAGCGGGGTAAATACGTTCCTCTGCGCTTCATAACGAAGCTGCACTCAACACCAGTACGTTTGTCTTGGTGCTGAGCTCGTTAAAGCTCGTTAAAGCAGTCATATCAAGGGGCTGGTACTTATTCGTTCTGAACGCCTTTGAGGATGAGTACAGGCACACAACTTATTTCTCTTTCTCTCTCTGGATGAATCACAGGCACGGGACACGGTGTGCAGGGGAAGTGGCCGCCGCAGCCAACAATTCACACTGCATTGTGGGAATTGCCTACAACGCCCGGATCGGAGGTACGGGCAGCAAAAAAAAAATGTTGTGTGGCTGTTTATAGTAATGTCTTACAGTACTGTGCGAAAGTACAGTATTTGACCACCATTAGATTAGACATGGTATTGTTTTATTAAAGGTGTAACGACCATATATCATTATTTCTCAGACTTTATTCTTGTGTCACACCCGGAATCACCACGCCTACTTCGTACAACGTTCCTCCTTCCTTCTAATCTTCCTGCCCTTTCTCCATCCCTAATTATACTCTTTATCTCTTCGTTATCGTCGACGTTTCTAAGCATTCGCATAGCTTACCTGGTTTTGATCCTTTTGGGTCTCTGTTTTTGGTACTCGTCTCTTCCCGTTGCTCATAGCCTACCGTTTCTAATAAACACCGTTCTTCGTTCCAGCCGCCGCCTTTGTCTCCTTTCACTAGGCGGCGTTACATCTTGGGGAACTACTTTTCCAATACCACTGCCTGTTTGGAATCAGTTTTCCGATATGCTTTTCCATTTAAAAAAAAAATACTGTATGCAAGTTCCTGTATGTTCTGGTTGTTTTATTATCTAAGAGACTGAGAAAAATATATATGTCCGTTATAGCATTTCTAAGACAACGGTGGTCTAATACTTTTGCACAATACCCTGTAAGCTTTTACATTTCATTCTTAAGACACCTTTCTAGATCAGAAATGATATATGGGGTTTTCTGTACATACACTGGCATGCAAGAATTCATGTAAAACTTCATATCGACTGAAAAAATCATATCAACCGAGTCTGTTTTTGAAATTTGCAGGTTAAGTGTTAACTCCGCTCATTTATAAATTAAATAAATGAATACATTAATGACGAAGGTAAACACACCATTACAGTACAGAGTGTAAACTTGTTGAATACGCTAGAGTAAACGATGAAAATAAATGCGGTCACCTCAGCGTCACGTCACCTCTACTGTGATTACATTGCGATGAATTCAACAATAAATTGCAAACATGATTCAAAAACGATTTAGTTTATTAGAACCCGAGGAAACTCTAGCTTTCTAGTTTCTTGACAGCCGTGCTTTCCAAAGCCCCACACATCCGTGTTCGTATTTTAAAGTTGCTGGTCGTGCAATTATTAATATTTAATGACAGAATTATAATTCTATAAGCTGGGCTATTTTAATCAGAGTGAGTCCAGAGTGGGCATGCCGTCTGCCATCGGTGGTGCAGCTGCGCTCAGTGATGCTCGTATTTACTTACTGTGCTCACAGGTGGCGGTTGTGGCGCTTGCGAACGTGTCTTTTGCAGTTAGAGTTTAGCAAACAGTCACTCCAATTAGCAGCCCCGGTGATGCGAAAGAAGGTCTGGTGATGCAACTGCTAGCAACTCAAAAGGGCTTCAAACGCAGCTGTTGGTTCCTCATACAGGCGAGAGCGTCTGCGATCCGTTTTAGCTTTGATGTTTCACAAAGGAACTTGATTTTATTCAGAGGAACTCAAAGCCAGAAGGGAAGTTTCGTTGTCACAGACCAGATGCCGCTGGATTTCTGTTTTAAATAACGAATACGATTAAAAAGGGGAAAAAAAGGTCTTTTGGATTGTTATAGCCACACTGCGAAAGATGTTGATGCAATTACCCAGTTCATTAAAAAGTGCTCCGAAAAATTCTGTTTTTCATGATGGAACATTTCATTTCAAAACATTAACTGTGACAGGATATATTTTGAAAACAGGTATACATTTGAATATTTATTTAACATGAAACGCAATTTTAAAAACAGCCCCCTGTCTTAGGGGAACATAGATGCAGCTCAGTGGTTAAGCCCCTGGGCGACCAATCAGAAGGTGGTGTCTAAAGTGGCGTGGCACTTGGTTCTGCTGTTGGACCCTTGAGTAAGGACCTCAACCCTTAGTTGATCAGCTCAGTTGCGTATTTAGTCTGCTTAATGGCAACTCTTAAATCCTGTTCAATAGATACACCATAGTTTCGTCTCTTAAATGCAGAATTCTGACCATGAGAAATACCCCAACAATGACCATAAACACATAAACCTATCCCAGATCTCATTAATCATACCTTTATGGTACATGATTCATGTATATGTCAGTATAAAGCAAATATACACGTAAAAACCTGTTGCCTCTTTTAGACTCTAGTCTTGATTCCAGCAGGTCAGCGTTCTGTACGGGTCTGCTGTCCCTGAATCTGATTGATCTCTTATTGAGTTATATTTTAGGCTCATTTTATAAATTCCTGCTTCCTGTTTTAGAATACTTTTTCTTATATTTTTAGTGACACTGATTTATTCCACATATTCCACAATTATGCCACATCTGAAATCGTCACATATGAGTGGATGAATGAAATCATGGACTCAGTTAGGGAGGTATCTGTTTTATAGATGAAGCAAATAAAACATACTCCAACCAAATCATATATGAATAAACCCTGAAAAAACAATTCTCAAATCTGTGTTCTAAAATGTCAATAAGCGATGCTGTCCCGTGCCGGGTAGGCCACTGCACACCGGCGTTCCTGCGCTTACATGAGCCAGAATAAATATTTTAGAATCCTGTTTCCTGTACCTGATGTGACCTGTCAAATTTAAATCTAAAAGTCTGCATTTACTAGGTGTCTTAATGCATATCTGCCATAATTAGTGGCTAAAAAAATCCATCGGCCCTTTCACCCCTCCTGAGGCCCGGGCGCTAAGAAGCGAAGGGATCCTGTTTACCTGGCGCTATTTTGGAAATCCGATTTCAGTGAAACGCAGCTTGTTAAAGAAGAGGCGGTGTGAGAGTCCGAGCTGGTGTTTAATGGAACGGATAAAAAAGAAACACCTTCATTACTTATAGACTGTGAGTCTGCACTTACTGCTGGCACACACACGCATACACACACACATACACACGCACGCACGCGCACACACACATCGCTGTTATCAATACTGTGGATGAGATTTTTAGATTTTCTTATATTTACGATGTATACACAATTGCTAGAAAAAAAAACAGTTTCTAGAAAAAGAGGTTTAATTTAAAACTGTAAAAACAAAATGTTCAGCAATTCGCAAGTAACCGGGTGACGCAATTCCTTTCTTTATTTCTGAAGAATAGCCATTTAAAATGACATAGATCTGTACAAAAATTTGAACAAAAAGAATCTTCCGTCCTCTGCGAGTAAAAGATTGGGAGCGTGATGCATGATTGCGTCCTCTGGGGTTCAAAAAATGCTACTGGAGCAGATGGCGCCTTAGAACACGTGAAAAAATAATAACAAAGCAAATGAGTAATATGCAGATATTCACGATCTGTGAGGATTTTATCAGAAGGAACCTCTGAGAGAGAAATGTGATTGCAATTAAAGCTTATTTGTACGTTTGCATGTGTGCGTATTCTGTTTGTGAACATATTCTTGCGCCTGCTTTCGTGTGTGCGCGTTTGTGCTCTTCCAGGCATTCGGATGCTGGACGGCGATGTGACTGATGTGGTGGAAGCCAAGTCTCTGGGAATCCGGCCTGACTACATTGACATTTATAGTGCCAGCTGGGGCCCCGATGATGATGGGAAGACTGTGGATGGTCCCGGCCCCTTGGCCAAACAGGCTTTTGAAGTGGGCATTAAAAAGGTCCTTTAAGCACTCGCACACACGCCAACACACGCAAGAGAAAGGCTGTCATTAGTCACATCAATCACGCTACGTGAGAAAGGACGTCTGTGAAAGGGCATGTGATGACTCAATTTAGCATAAAACTGATTAGGTACAGGTTTGAGCACCGTCGTTTAACGGAACTCGTGTTGATTTGCTAAAATAAAAGCGCGCGTATAAATCTAATGTATTTCTGCACATGAATCGACCACCCGCAAGCAAATGAATATTTAAGACCTTGTAAACAGTACAGTGGATTAACTGAAAATACGACTCAAACGAGCTATAAATTGTGATTTTTTGGGAAATACATTTCTTAGTGATTGAAATCCTTTGTAGCTGCTCTGTTTGGAGCATGGCACCATTTTAAATGCCAGCTCGACACACACAACTTGCCAGGTACAGGCTGCTGAGGTGAGGTGAGCTTTGAGTCGCGTTTCAAGTTTAGGAAACGTATCTTGCTTCTGTATCTGACCATGGTGTCTGTCCAGATTCTGCCCCCGGCCAAGGTTGATGTCCAATTCTGTCTGTTAGGGCCCTTCTGAGATCCTCTGGTCTGGGAGGTTGAGTCAGTGATGTCCAGTGGTGACTTTGTGATGGTGTAATAGCGGTGTGAAATCCGCCTGCGGGATACAACGCCAACTAGAGACACAACACAAAACGTCATGGTGCCGGTTCAAAGCGATAAGCTACCCAGGTTTCTGCCATGCCTTGATGTTCAAGCTGTGGTTCAAGAGGTTGAGGTTCCTCTCTGCTGGGCTCCATACCAGCTTTCAGGGAACTATCCTGGTGAGGACGCTCATCATCAGCAGCACATGGTTGCTGCTGATGGTTCCTGCCAGGTTCCGTCTGGGGCCAGGGTTGAGTTCCTGTTCCACAGGTTACTACATTCCAGCTTGCCAGGGGACTGTCGGTTTTCAAAGTTCCTTAAGTCTAGGGGTCTGGGTCAGGGGCATTATCAGGTCATTTCAGCCCTGGATATCATGACTCATTCTTATTGTGATCAATAATATCACTTGCCCTGGAGTCCTTCACCGTGACATGGTAAACCAAAGCTATTCAGCAGAACTTTAACTGTGTACATGTATCAGTATGTAGCAAGGCTAATGACTTTGTCACTGCACCACAGACAATTAGGCACTTATTTATAGCCTAATAATGCCAATGCCAATAAAAAATTGTGTTTTATTGCATGTGTGTGTGTGTCTGTGTCTGTGTGTGTGTCTGTACAGGGTCGGAAGGGCCTGGGCTCCATCTTTGTGTGGGCATCCGGTAATGGAGGTCGACAGGGGGACCACTGCTCATGTGACGGCTACACAAACAGCATCTACACCATCTCAGTCAGCAGCAGCACAGAAACGGGGAACAAACCCTGGTACCTGGAGGTCTGTTCCTCCACCATGGCCACGACCTACAGCAGCGGAGAGTTCTACGACCGCAAAATTGTTAAGTACCTCATATAGAAGCTCCTTCTACCCACTCAGGCCCAGACATGTTGGCTTTTTGTAAGTTTATGAACTTTGAAGCTGTCACCCATGATTTGGTTCAGAGATTAATCGAGGCATCATGCTTGTTGATTTTATTGACCATAAAATGCCAAGAAATCCTTAAAAACCACCGTTTCAAAAGGATTAGGACAATCAGAGTTGTAGCTGCCTGGGAGAGGACACTGGTTTTCCACAGCGAGGAGACCATGAATTACCGGACGGTTTCAAATTAAAAGCGGAAAACACAGACATATAACATTACGGCTCATTACGGCTGCCAGATCCTTCCTGGACATTACAGGTGCTAGAACCTTCCTGGTCATTATGGGAACCAGATCCTCCCTGGTCATTATGGGCACCGGAGCCGTCCTGGTCATTATGGGCACCGGAGCCGTCCTGGTCATTATGGGCACTAGATCCTTCCTGGTCATTATGGGCACTAGATCCTTCCTGGTCATTATGGGCACTAGATCCTTCCTGGTCATTATGGGCACCAGAGCCTTCTTGGTCATTATGGGCACCAGATCCTTCCGGGTCATTATGGATATCTGGCCCTTCCTGGATATTACATGTTCATGACAATAGCGACTGGTCTTATCAAAGCCAGGAAACCCTGACAATTTTCCAAAGCTAACTTCCCTCATGTGGACTACGTGGCCGGTCAGTGGAATTTGTTGTTTGCGCTTTTGCACAATGTGTTTGGAGTAAAGGTGCGCATACCATTTATAACAGAACAGACGCCTGAACAGATAGGGCTCAGCACTGGCTTAGTCACAGTCTAACGCTTTGTTCGCATGACTGAAAAGCTGAATTTCAGAGTCACAGTACACTGACCTTTTTTTAAAATAGATTTCTCGTCTTCGTATCACGTAGTATATCACATCACCAAGGTGAACCAAACGTAGCTTCTGAACACGTGCACCACTAAGATCTTTACCTTTTTCTTAAGAATATCTATTAGGTCATTTACACAGTGTAACACCTGTTTCTTTGGGATCGTCATGACTTGTGTAGTCACAGCACTAAGCTCACATTTGTGATGAGATTTTCTCTGTATTCGTCCACCTTCTTCCATCACATAGTCCTAAGTCATTGCTGGACGCACGACTCGTTTGCTCATTGCTTTCCCAATCACTCAGTGTCCTAACACCCTCAGCCCCTGGTCAATCCCAAATACGGACATTTCTTCCAGGCTTATTGCAAAACTGCCATATCTTAGACGGCTCACACACTTTTGTGTCTTTGCATCTGCTTGTGCAATAAGAAGATAAGAACCAAAGGGCAAATTTCATGGGCAAATATTTTATCTGGCTGACATTCAGAAGCAAGGATCTGTCGAATGATTGATGGAGATGAGTAAAAGCCATGTTTGCTTACTCTAAACACTGGTGATAAAGTAAGGGGCTGAAGATGAGTGCGAGTCTGCCGGAAATGGTGTTTCAATCAGGATTTCAGTCTTTATCCTAGCACATGGGGTGTAAGATAAGGATTTGAGTTTGTATTGATACCATTTTTAATGCAGACATTCCAAAGTCTTTCATACATCTGAAATGTTTTTTAGTAGGTTGAGGTAATGGGTAAGCTGCAAATGATGGAACCTCGGTCCGGGAAATGGGTCGAATGAAATTTCAGATACAGTATATTCCTATGGGAAAAGCTGCGTCTTGTTCTGGTGTCTTCAAAACCATGTATGCTTTTAGTGATGTAGCTTCCTCTCTCTCTCTCTCTCTCTCTCTCTCTCTCTCGCTCTCACACCCTTATATGTGTGCGTGTCACACCTACAGTACAAAACATTTGCAAGGAAGAAGCCTAAATAGAAAACCCACACATCCCGAGGTGTGCTCTCCCTTCGCATGACTTCCCTGTTAAATATTTTCCTCTATCTCAGAGTGAGAACCTTCACTACCTGAACTCAAAACGAGTCACTGCATTGTAAACCCAATGCAGGGCTGATAGGAATCACATTGGAAGATGCAGGTAGAAGCAAAATTCAGAGACTTCATCTGTATGTTCACCGATACACCCTTACTCGAGGGTTAATGGTTTGAACCAGATCAGGATCAGGAACAACATTTTTAGAACCTGCACACTGAACCTCACACCAGTTTGCTGTAAGGACAATCTAAGACCAGGAGGACCCCAGGCACGGAGAGAACATGCAAACACCACGCAGGCAGTAAAACATTTTCTAATGGAAGTACTGTTCACATTTTCTGCGCCTGGTCTCGTGTGTTTGCGCTCCCAATTCGTGTTTTGTTTCCTTCTGGTTCCTCAAACCTGGAGAGGATCGAAGTGGCCCCAGACTGACAAGATTAGCTCAGAAGGTACCCTGCAAATATTGAGGGCATGCACACTTTTGCACAAAGCTGGTTGACGTTCCACAGGCAGAGCCAGGACCAACACCGTGGAACCTGGGTTGGACTTTTCCAGCTTGAAATACAACCCAGACTTTGCTCACTAAAGGCAGGGTACGAACAAGGATGGTTCAGGAGCAGAACTGCTGGTTTGCAGTTCTGAGTCATCTTGAGTTCCCAGTTGCAGTTCCCTCTGACCCTGAGTCATTAATCTTGCCAGTGGAATTCCTCGGATGGACGACTGGACGTTATATGTGCTTAATTATGAACTGTTGGTTATTAGGAACTTATCAGCTGTGCTTATTGCCTGGAAGTTCATCATAACCTTCTGTTTCTGTCCGGTCAGGTTACGACAGACTTGCGGCAGCGCTGTACAGACGGACACACTGGGACGTCCGTGTCAGCGCCAATGGTGGCTGGCGTCATCGCTCTCGCACTGGAGGCCAAGTCAGTTTGCTATTTTTTATCCTATTTTTTCCCTCGATTATTTTTTTTTCTGCTCTGTCTGTCTGGGTTTTCATTTGAGACAATTTCAGGATCTGTTCTTTATTAAAAGCACTTAAAGTCTCTCCTGTGGGTGACTGCGGATTTGACGCTGAGCAGTACCAGAACGCTAAATGAACTAATGAACTAAAGAACTCATGCTGTTTTTTTCTCATGGGTTCTCAAACCTTCCCCCGAAATCCCCCTTCCGGTTTTGGTGGCACAATTTCTGAAAGGGCCAAATTCTGGTAAATATCTGGACAGCTCTGGACGCTCTCCAGTACGCAAACACGATAGGCGATAAACGTCAGAGCACATCGTTTTCAGCTGCTCTGGATGAAAGATGGAAGTTTCACTACAGTAAACAAGCACCTAAGGCGGGGAAGGAGGAAGAAAAAAACTCAACACTGTTTCCTAGCAAAAGTGCAACTTAAGCCCAGGACGTTGACCACACAGACCTTTTAGGCTACTCTGCTGTCGGTCAAGATAGCTTTAGTTATGAAGTACTGTAAATAAGATACTTTAAAGAATAATACTAAAACACAATAAGAAAACATTTGGTACAGCATTGTAAAAAAAACTATATAGTAATTCCTATCACTTGAAACTTGCATCCCGTGCATATGTGTTTACATTTCTTCTTTACCGCTGTCAGTAGATCTACATTTCCCATCTGAGCATCAAAAGAAAACGTGTGTTGGTAAGATCAGTGACGGCTGTTTATACAGGGTAAACGAAGCAGCTTATCACAGGAATGAGCTTGTTCAAACAGAAGCGCAGAGTTGATCACTCGATGTTACTGAAGTGCTTTGGCTCCTAATCTCTCACTAAACAGGAGTGTGCATGTGTGTGTTTTGTAGTCCGGCTTTGATACTGCGCATCACAGGGCACTTCTTTTACTCACTTGCCATGTTTTATTAATCATTAGAATCAGAACATTTGAGAAATTCTCTTGGCTCAGGCGCTTTAGATCCAGACTTCGGCTTTGGAGCTGCGCAGTCGTCAAATCCAATCCAAATCAAGCAGAAAGCACGAGAGGACGAGAGGATACGTTTTACCATATCCTCATCCCTCCCAACTCAGTGGAAGGTCTTTGTGATTCTACACATAAATTTGCTTGCACTGAGATCTGTGCTCATTTGAAAAAGCCCCGAGCTTATGAAAAAGTAACAAGGATCAAGTCTAGCTCATAAAACGCAATAGACGAAAGTCTGTGGACACTCCTTTTAGTTAATGGGCCATGGAATTCCGCATTGGGCTGCTTTGGGGATGCCTTCACTTGTGTGTCAGTCAGTACGGTAACTGACACGTTTCCAAAGCAAACGCTCAAAATGTCTGTGTATTTAAAGGTAATTTATTAATTGCACATAACTCGGGGCTCTTTAAACTATTGAAATACTGTAACGATAAAACAAAAAAACCTCTGCTTGTTCCAGTATAATTGCAGTGAGTTGTTATTGTTATTGCCTCAGCTCTTGGCTAAAGTTAAATAAAGATAATAATGACAGTGTACAGGAAATCGGATGATTCACTTTGGCTCTTGTCTGGTGTTGCACAAATGTTCCAGAGATGTACAAACTCACTCATCGATCCGCACAATGTCAGATTTGCACCCCCTCTGGGGCACATACCCAGGGAACAGGGGTGTTCCCATGTATGAATTCCCAAGATGGGATGCCAGTGTGTAATTATTCCCTTTTTAATCCTGGTCAGGGTCGAGTGGGAAGAGCTGGAGCGTTTCTTAGAAGTCCATAAATGCACCGCTCACCCTTAACGATGCAAGCCCCAGGCCTTCAGGATATGCGGCTGGCTCCACCCACTGAGCCACTGAAGCCATTACGAGTTTTAGTGGGGTTAAAATAAGAAACAATTTTTGTGCGGTTTAGATTGTGGCCAAATGAATCTTTCTGACTTTCTAATTAGAAAATCTAGTGCAAGATCATTTTGAGTGAGATAGAGATGCTGGCTTTAAGACTACACAGGAAACCTGACTTTCCTTCAGTTCAATTAAAATGCGGTAATGAGATGTTTAATAAAGCGATATCCTACTCATTAATGGTGGTGGAATTCAATATTTTAGAAAATCGAATTGAACGTCTTTATTCAGACTTGATAAAATCAGATTTGGAGCCTTGGCACGGAGTGAATAGATTCTTACTGAAACCTGTGTCTGTGAAATAAACGTGTAGGATAAAAGACTAAAGACTAACCTCTTACTTTGTCTCAGAGGCCTCACTGGTAGCACGGGGGAATGTGCATGATTGAAAAAACACATTTCAGCATTTATTGGAAATTGTGCTGAAGCACAGCTTTTCCTATGTCGATTTTTATCCTCTCAAAGAAAACGACTAACATCTCAAACTCTGGTAAACCAGAGCCAACAAGACTTCCAATTTCCAAAAGTATGTATAAAGATGAAATAACAACAATATGTTATTAAGTAAAGCGGCTTTGTATCAGGCAACGCAAAAAAAATCCAGTTTCCCCTGTTTTAAAAACCACTAGCTGTCACTGACATAGAAAGTTCAACAAATGAAACATGTTTAGACCTGATTTTTTCATCTCTGGTCATTTTTTATCGACTGCACCTGGACATCAGACTTGCACCCCAGACTTAGCTTTAAAAAATGGAATGTCTGACAACCCAGTGTTTAACGTTTCACGTTTTGCTTAATTATAACGTCATTAGCACACGTGTGCATGTGATTTGACTGAACCAGGAAAGTATTTATTGTTTCCTTTTATTCAACTTTCAGCCCGTTGATAACATGGAGAGACGTACAGCACCTTTTAGTAAAGACCTCCAGACCCGTTCACCTGAAAGCTAGCGACTGGAAAACAAACGCAGCGGGACACAAGGGTGAATGATCATGACTTCTTCCATGCGCTTGGTGTCATTGCTATAGACTGCTGTGATGTTAGATAAATGTGTGTGTGTGTGTGTGTGTGTGTGTGTGTATTCTGTGTAGTCAGTCATCTTTACGGCTTTGGATTGGTGGATGCTGAGGCCATGGTGGTGGAGGCCAAGAAATGGAGAAACGTTCCACCTCAGCACACCTGCACCAAGATGTCCGACCGCAGAACCAGGTGAGAAGCTTGTACGTTTCTCATTTCTGTAGACAAAGCCAATGGAAAAGTGTTGCTGGCTGTTAAGACAAGACAGGTTCTATGTCAAGGGATTTTTGATACTGTGCTCAAGGGGCTGGTGTGGCCACAGGTTACAGCATCAAATAAAAAAAACCTGAGAGAGACGTGAACCGGAAACTTTGCCTTAAGCCAGGGACTGCCTCGTGCTGTATCTGTATACTGTATACTGCAATCCAACTGGCAAACCTTAGCCTGCCAGCAGGGGTGTGTGATACTGACAAGAAACGATATCTCTATATTTCCTGGAAGTTTATAAATACCGATAAGTAAATGATATTGTGGTAACACTGCAATTCTTATTAAAGCAGTCTGCATAATCCAAAACATAAAAAAAGTTCCAAAAGTTCCCTACCATAAGCCAAACTTTGATTTGCTGTGCTTTATGCTGAATCCAAATGATGTATAAACAGTTTAAATATGCCTTTGTTAAATATGTGGCAGGACCTGTGAATACCACGCCGTCTTATATAAGGTATGAACAGGAAGTCCTGGAAGCAATCCTGTACGGATCCTATGGAACAGCTGTACCCCAGTTTAAATAGCTCATGATATAATGTTTTTATTTACACGTTCAGCCACTAAATTAAATCCACTGAAGCCCTAGCCCAGAACCTGCCCAGAAGATCACCATGCTATGGCTGATCAGTGTGGTGACCATGTTAGAGTAAGCATCTTTATAAACTGTAGGTTATGTTATTTAGTAAATCTTTTTTTTTTTCAAGAAAACTACACAACACTGCTGTAACCGTCCTCAGAAGGGGCGCCGATTTTCTGTGGAAGCATCTGCTCTGCATGCAAAATGCGCAACTCTGTTCTGAATGCCAATGTGGTTATGAACGATGTGGGTATTAACCCTTTAGGACGTCCACACATTAAGCGTTAAGAGTTTTTTCATACACTAGAGGGACGGTCCTGGAGCTTTTTCCTCTCTGTTTACACGTGTTCAATCCATCTTAAATCCATCTAAATGGAGCGCTGTCCTCTCAGCGCTCAAGATGACTGAGAAACAAAGGGAAAGACGTAATCGACAAATGTGAATCACAGCATGCAATTTGCCGCGTTTGTTTCACAGTTTGGGACACCACATATGGGCGCAGTATGGGTCGTTTTGGTCACGTGACCGACGCCGTTCTCTGTAAGCTGCTAATAAATGCTCACGCTGTTTTCCAGATTTGTAGTTGCAAGTTTGCACTTGCGAGCATTTCTTAATCCGTCGCACACTTCTCAGGTTCTTGCCAGGAGTAACGTGGGTAATGTTTTTCATACACAGACTGGTTCATCACAGGAAACCGAACGCGATTTCACAGCAGGGTTGCTTCGTTTCCCAAAGGCCAAATGCGAAAGAAAAACAGATTGTAACACAATATCACGGTTTCATTCTGCACACCGCAGTCGTTTGCGGTGTTGTTATCAAGTGTGTAGCTGTGGTGCATCGATACACCTCCAAGAAATTCGGTGGTGCCCTTGGACTCTTTGGAATTAAGGAACAGTTCTTGGGCTGCTTTGTTTTTGCTGTATTTTTACTGACCTGTATTTTTGCGCACCAACGGTTTCCAGAAGACGGTTTAATGAAGACAAGAAAAACAAGTGAAGTAGGAACGACAGGCTTTGGTTTGTGTCGGCCTGAAGGCTTGCAGCCGGTTTGCAGATTTCACCCGGTCCATTGAGCTGCGTTTGTGTGTGTCTGGTTGTTATTTGGGGTTAAAGATGCGGGTGCATTGACAAAAAAAGTGTTCCTGTGTCATCTGGAAGCCTCGTGCCTCTATTGGAGACAGAAGAACCGGAGATGAATGGGTCAGCTCAAAACGATTTCGCTCGATGCTTGGCGAGCCACCATGTTTTTATTAGGTTTAGAAGAGAAACATCAGCAGTGACACTGTGCTTTGTTCTGGAACGCCTTTTGTGCGCCGCCGTGGCTTTTGTGAACTCGACTACACTTTTTCGAGTCCTGATTTGAACCGGCCTGATGTGTTCTATCTCCAGTGGGAAGATCAGGGCCGCGATATTGTGTTTCAAGCTATTTTTATTTCACTTTCGGCCTCAAAACAGGCATTGCAACCACACTATGAAATACGATTTGACTGCTGAAGTGATTTAACTTCTTCCAGTTTGTGTTTTCAAACCCAGAACGGTATGAAAAGCAGCGCAGATGTTTCTCTGGAAAGGATGTGTGCAGTTTGTTTGTGTTCGTGCACTGGAGATCAGTAACTTGCGTTAACAAACTTGAGTATTTGTATGGAGGTTGTCTCTCTTGCTTGCTGCAACAGCCTTCCCTCCAACGATTTGGCCCTGGATAACTGCTGGTTGTCTCAAATAAGGTGAAAAAACAGTCCAAAACCAGGCCACTGTTTGTCTGTGGTGTTCGGATTCATGTTTAACATCTAACACACTGTAGAAACAGGACCTGATAACTAAGAGCTGCGAATACACACGTGGAAAGCGGTGGCCGGGTGTCATGGTGCGAATTACGCTGCTGAGAATCGAACCGCATCTCCAAGCTGGCCTTTCAAAGCCTGTCTGAGTTAGTGCATGTCATCCAAAGCACATTTGCTGAATTTTACAACCTTGTGAGTTGTATTTGTTGGTATCTTGGTCTCCATCAGAGAAAGTTCCTGAATGCAGTTCTGTCCTAGAACCTCCCCTCACGATGGAATCCATTCTTTTTTTAAATCACGTGGTGGTTGACTGCATTCTGACCGCTGTGCCTCGGTCGACTGCTCATGCCCCTGCTGTCTGTCTGACAGAGAGCTCACATATTGCGGTTCTGTGGTAGATCTGAACACGAGGGTCCGATTTATGGTTCTGTTCTCATTCTGTATGCCTTAACCTCACTGCAAGTTTTTCATCTCTGTCATAAGGGGTCACCCCTTGTCTGATTACGGCACCTCAGACCTGGAGACACCTTCTACCTTGCTCGAGGGGATGTACGAACCATGAAATGTCAGCAGGGACCTACCAGTGAACAGAGACCCTCGGCGTGTTTACATGCACTTTTTATAATAACGCGAAAATCAGATTTTGGCAGTAATCCGGTTCCCGTTGATAATCAGATAGATTTGCTTTCCAACCAGCCAATAATCTCACAGAAATATGTGACGTAAACATATTTAGTTATTTATACTATGTTTTAGAATCACCACAAAATGTTCGGTAGGTATTTAAATCTGGGGTTGCCAGATCCTGTGCAAAAGATGAAGATTGTCTCGGTCCTTGTGACTTCTGTTCCGTATTCGGGGCTGCAGAGGAGCTCTTGGTACCAGCATGCAACACGACTTTAAAACCTAAAGTAATACAAATCTCAAAATGTTAATGCACTCATGCACAGTGCCCGAGCCACCCTAGTTTTCATCTTTGCTCTTTTGAAGTTGACTTTGTTGTCCCGGCACCAAATATTTTGCGCGACTTCCCAGATGTGCGTTTACTCTTTATTTTTGCCCCATCACAGGTTCCCGAGTCTCCTCAGAGTGTTTATTATCTCATATATTACTGCACCTCAAAACAAACAGGTCATAAACGGTCATAAATCTCCTCAAACATGTTTTTTTGATGAATGTGTTGATGACATTTACACTCCAGCAACTTCAAATGACTGAACCTATTGCATTAAATGGAAATAAGTATATATTTAATAATTAGGACTGCACTCTGCCCTGAAAAAATGGAAACGCTTTTACTTTCTGAAACTTCTTAACACTGATTTAGATCTGTTTGCTCGGCTCTGCTGCCGGCGCTGCTGATCGATGATTGGGATTTTATGGCGGCGTAATTGCTGCGAGAGGCAGTTAGACTCGGGCGAGAGCTCGTCTCAGACGGCACTTTGCATCTCATTAGGCAGGAGCAGATGCTTATCGATTTTCCATAGGTGCTGTGAGAAATTCAACGGCAAGACACGGAGAGAGGAGGAAGAAGAGATTTTATTGGGGAGTTATTAGGAGTGGGACTGGCTGATAGTAAACATTATGTCACCAAAAAATATAAAAACCTAAAGCTTTCGGTCGTGTACTGTGTTTCCTTTCGTAACTTTGTTCAGTCGTTTTACATTTAAGTACTTTATGATCTTACAACACGACTGACTGTCCCTGAGGGAGAGGAGGGTGGTCGGGGGAATCATTCCTGTGACTGACTGGCGCCCCCGAGACCGTTAAAAGGAAATCTTGAGTTAAAGCATGAGGAGAATAATTCAGGCACATCTGCGGAATAGCGTCTCACACACCAGACCTGGCAGTGACCCGACCGGACCCAAGTTCATCCAGGCTTAATTGGCTGGAACTAAGAGAGGGGAGACCCTGTGATTTCCAGGATACCAAGATCAAAACAAGCTTTCTTGCCAAGTTTTAGTCCTGTTTTTTTCTGGTCGTGGCCACATGGGCACAGGGCGCAGACGTAATCATGCCATGGAAGGCATGTGGAAGGGCTGCTGTCCCACAGCTGGCATCTATTCCCTCAGATATAGACAATGACGCTTGTATGACACACAAGACCTTGGGATTCAAACCCATGGTCCTACGGTGGAGGTCTTTCACCAGGGCCGGGCCACCCAAGCACTTAGTTTGGTAGTATTTATTATTTCCTATGCAGAAAAGACGGAGTGTGTTGCTTTAATAGTTGTCACGTAAACAAGCTAACTTTTGTTTTTAAGACGAATATTTTAGTCTCCAGAAATGTCATTTTGCTCTCTCATGCCATGCCGGGTACTTTTGCTTGCGTTTCAAACGGCCTCAGCTGTCGCACTTTATTTCAAACCCCCTTTTTGAGCTGCCACTTCAGAGAATTTTTTTATTTGCGTATTCGAAAATCTCACCCTCTGAGATCTGGATGGTGGCGTGTCTGAACTGTGGGGTGAATAAGCTTCCAAGTTTTGATTGACTCACTTAGCCGCCATCTGGCCTCGGTTTGTCAACAGAGCCATAAACGCATTTGTTCTTGTTTTGTGATTTGCAGCCAATAAAACGACGCAGCTCCGAAAATCTGAGCTCGAGTGATTGCCTAAAACACAGGCTTAACGAGACATGCAAGCGGAGAATTGTGCGAATTGCGGGTTTTCATTCCATCTCGTCCCTAATAAGCCTGGGGTTAGATGTGTTAGCGGTCCTCCTTGTTCCTGTAGCGTAGCAGACCTTCTCTGTCTTTGCCCGTGTGTCATTTTTATCTTTGTGTGTGCAGGAAGGGAACAGACATGAAGGAAAGTTCATCTAACAATGGAATTGCAGGGCTTCGTGATGTACTTCTCTCTGCCCCTTTGCAGGTACATCCGACCCGATCAGAAGCTGAACATCAGCATGACTAGTACAGGCTGCAGTGCTCAGCCCGAGCAGCACGTGGTCTATCTGGAGCACGTCGTGGTTCGAGTTCTCGTCGTTCATCCACGGAGAGGAGATCTGGAGATCAGCCTCGTCTCGCCATCAGGAACACGTTCTCAGCTCCTGGCCAGAAGGTTGAGTTGTTTTTTTGGGACGTACACACACTTGAGGGCTTTTGAACATTATTATCCTCGTATATCGTGCGATCAAAAGTATGCACACATCGCTTCTGATCTCTCATCTGCACACTCGCTGCTAACAGGTTCATTCATAACATGAAGCTCCAAGGCCTGGGATGTCGGGAACCTCATTTATGCCCAGCGCCTTTAACCAGGGATCAAAGTGTGAAAGTAACAAAACAAAATAAATAAGTAGGTAAAGTAGGTAAATAAATGAATAACAATAACACATTGCACTGAGGATCTCAGGGCTGAGATACTGAAACGGCCAAGCCTGTGCTCACCACAGTTAAACAGGTGGACATGGGAACATATGCATATTAAAGAATATTTATAGAGTCTGTTTATTTATTTGTTTGTTTTGTCTTCTTGGATACAGTCATCATTTCTGCCCCGTTAATTTCACCTGCAGCCAAAGCAGATGTTCCGGTTTATTTCGTGAGCCTTCCGACAGATTCACGCGACGTTATGAAACGAATCATAAATAAGCGCAAACATAAAAAAGTAAGCATGAACAGTGCGAATTAGGCTTCAGATACCGAAACCCCACTTGAATTTACCTGTGCAAGATGAGTAAATATTATGGGATGGCAGATGGACTGAACAGGCTTTCTGATTTGCATAGTCATAACTGTTGTATTTGTTATTAAAACTAGATACACTAATGCAGGCTTTATGTAACGTTGGGGCACCCCTGGACTGTGGCGCGTATCACACAGACCCGACTGCCTCCCCGAGAAGCTCTGGGACATTAGGAAACCTGAACTTAGCGGCACAGGAGGCAATACTGAGTACTTAATGTTCTGGGAAACTCTACTGGTTTTATGGTGCCTGAATTTGACTGGTTTTTATGGACACCACTGAAATCGGAGCACTCTACCACTGATCCAGTGCTTTTAAACACTGGGCCACACTCATAACATAACTGAGAGGAAATAAAGCTGCTGCTGCTTCGTTCCATGCAAGCGTTGCTACATATTGCTGCTGCTTGATATATGCACAAAATAAAACGTGGTTTTGTCAGGACACATCCACTCGTTATTTACCACACAGGGACATTAAGCCTGTCGAATTCCTCCTGTACGTAATTACCTTCCTCCAAGAGCTCACTCCAGCATTAAGGGTGGCTGTGGTGGCAGATGGCAGGCTAATGGTGCCTCAAGACACTCTTGTGTATTTATCGGTGTCCTTTAATCGCTCGTCTGGCTGCTCTGTCACCCCAAGGCTTGGCGAGACGCACCTTCATCGTGTCAGAGCACTTTTGTTTATGCGCCGATTGTAATTTGCCCCGGTTAAGTCTGGCAGAGACCTCAAACCCGTACCTAGCCAGGCTTGACGTCTTAACTGTCAACGCAGGACTGAATTCAGGTCTTTTAATAGAGCGTGTTGTCTGCGTGAAAGTGTACATTTATGCGACTGAGAGTGATGAAGCCGAACCAGCGTACTGAGCAGACGCTGAAGATGAAAACAGATGATTTGTGAATCATCGGTGCTTGTTGTGCCAGAATGAGAGAGCGGGAATAATAAATCATTGTTCATTCCTGATAAATGGAAGCACTCGGATCTTAGAGCGGGTCGCATTTTGCTGATAATTGTCTTTCGGTAAAGCATTATCATAATTGTGGGCGGGGAGAAGCAATCTTTGTTATACAACAACTTTTCTGCTCGTGAACTCTTTCCTGTTTTCCTATTAGGCTGTTTGATAACTCCAACGAGGGCTTCAGGAACTGGGAGTTCATGACTGTGCACTGCTGGGGAGAGAGAGCGGAGGGCACATGGACCCTGGAGATATCTGACTCGCCCTCACAACTCAGAAACCCGGAGATTCTGGGTAAGGACTAGAGGATTAGAGACAGTGTGAAGAGACTGTAGAAAGTGGTGTGATTCGGCACCTCTCCAAATCTCTGGATCTCGCTTCCTTTAAGCAGTGTTTTTCTTTTTCATAAGCTGTTTCTTGAGCAATTCCAGTGCCATCGAGTCGATGTCGATTCGGTAGATAACTTTTGCTGTTTGCTGAGTCTTGAGTCTTCATGCCAAGATGCAGTGGTAGACCTTTTTCCCCTCACAGTCCAATCTGATCTGATCTGATCCCTGCCACTTAACTAAAACTAAAGCTTTAAACTGGTTTCTTGCATTTAATAATCAGGAAATCAGATTTTGATTGTAATATGACCAACAAGTTTACGTGCAATTGATTAATTGGAAAATGGGATAACCTTTGGGTTGGGTTTACATGATTCACATGACAACCTCACATATGAATGTTATATAAACGTCAAACTTACTATATGACTTTATTATTATTGTTTTTGTCAGTGCTTCATTTATATAATGTATAATAATGTATGTATATATTGTCTTTCTGGTGTTTTTTTAGAACGTAGCCCCATCATACATCGCCTTAAACACTTGCAACCTCATCTAGCAGCTTCTGGGACAGATATACACTATCGATTATGTTTTTGTGTTTGCACAAAATCAGAAAACTTGGATCTACATACATGGGGATATCTGATTACTGAGATCAAATCCAGCTCGAGGTGCTGTGGCACCCAAATGAATGGTGCATTAAAATATAGGCTGGCCCAAACTTTGGTGTATTCTTTATACATAAAGTCAGGCCTCGTGGGACAAGGACATTTTATTCAACCCGATCTGATTTAGGCATCTGAGCATTAATGTCGGTGTTGATCTGACTTTTGGACGTTCCTGATATTACAGGAATACAGGAATTACAGTTCAGTGTCATATGCACTTAATAAAATCTTTCATTTGGATTTATGAAGGATTTCCGATGGATCGTGGATTGTCTGCTCACAGATCTGTAATCTCCATCTCCAAGCTTCGGTCCCACTACCCTCTTCTGATCTGATTAAATTCACTGAAGTTGAAGGAGATTCATGTTTTTATCCATATATATATATATATAT
>JAUZST010063623.1:0-22821 GCA_034779995.1 Parotocinclus haroldoi | reverse complement strand
ACACACACACACACACACACACACACACACACACACACAAACACACAAACACACACACAAACACACACACAAACACACACACAAACACACACACACACAATTATACCAAACATGGACAAAAAAAACTGCTGCTAAGCACATTGTTTACATTCAACCAAAATGTGCCATATCTGCACCTTGCTGCTCACAGTACCAGTGGGCTATCTGCACTGTTCCCCTTCTTGTATTTATTGTTTATTGTTCTGTAATGCACATGCTACTACACACGTGCACTTTACCTTGCGTAGTTTACTTGGTCTATGTAGCACCTTGGTCCTGGACGACCGTTGTTTCGTTTCACCGCGTGCTCTACACCACTTATAACGGTTGGAATGACCATGAACCACTTGAAATCATGAACTGTCCCCTAATATTTTAAGAGGAGTGTATATACCACATGCATACAAGTGCCAGCATGATTAATAGACAAAACGAGCAGGTTCTCCTTGTTGACATGTCTGCAGAGCACTTGAAGGGCAATGACAAAAGAGATAGTGCCCTGCCAGAAGAACGACTGAAGACAAATTCATCCATAAAAATGGCAACATGCCTGGTCAGGAGGCTGGATGGATTTAATGATGAAGCAGTCTTACTTTTGTTCTTCTTACGGATACAAGAACAGCTAGCGTTCCAGCAACCGCTCCATGCATGCTGGAAGAGTGGAGCAGAGCTAAACTCTAGGCTGCAGAACACTAGGGGACGTTTTCAATCGTCCACAGAAATAAAGCAACATCATCTTCCACCGAGAATATTAGACTGCTAACATTACCGTAAACACACACACACACACACTTCAAATCAAATGCCAAATTTTTCAGCCAACCTCGTTTCAATGAAAATAAGATTAGTTGCATTTGTTATTATAAACTTCACAGTCTACGGTAGGTGCATGCGCTGCCCAACACGCTGGAAGGTTTAAACAGAGAAGGTCCGTAGGGTGTGTAGCATTTAAAAACCAATACCTAATACAACAGCGATGCCTCTGTTGCTAACTCCGTTCAGAAGAATGCATCTAAACCATCCTCAAAAATTACCACGTCACCTGATGACTTCCCATTCTGACTGGCGTATTCGCAACGTGGCAACCTTTAATACCTTTAATACCTTTAATACCTTTATTTACGTTATGAAGAAGAGTATAATAAAACAGAACAGGGTTTTATTAGAACATAGAACAGAATAGAGAATAATTGATCTCCTGTTATGTCTGAAAGCCAGTCAAACCAACTATTAACTAGATGGTTCAAGATTGGTTGGCTGGTTAGTGGGGTTTAACGTCACTTCGGCTCTTCAGCCACTTTGTGGCAGGAAAGGTATTGTCTTACTTGGAGTGTTCTGTTGTCTTGCCCTTAAATGTGGGCTCTTAGTTTGGCTTTAGTACTTTATTTGCTTTACCCATGTTGAAAATGTCGGCCCATGTATTTGATGTCTGAATTTGTAGTTTTATGGGTAGGTATTTTGGGCTAACATTCAGCTAATACAGTAGATCCGGTGTGTCCAATGCGATATCTCGAGTACGCTACTTGATCCCCCATCTGCTATCGATACACGTTTTGGGACTGTAGCTGATTTTGGGGGTTGGGTTCGTACAGTTTGTTGCTTGTTTTGGGTAATCCATTCTTCTTGCCACTGTTCTTTTATGCATCTTTAAGTAGTAGGGGCTTTAATGTCTGTTTGTGGGACTTTAAATTTAGCCATTTGGGCCTTTGACGTTTTCCTTGCCATCCGGTCTGCCTTTCCATTTCCAGTGAGGCCACTGTGTCCTGGGATCCAGCAGAATTTTTATATCAAACTTCTTCTTTGCACTGTTGTGTAATTTGTCCAGAATGGCGCTAGCAACAGGGCGATTTGTGTTGAGAGAATCTGTTGTGCGCTGTTGGCGTGGTCGACTGCCACTAGAAGAGTGTTTGCTTCAGATGGCTTAAGAAATCGCATTGGTAGTAAGTGGTAATCAGTGAGTGATTAGTACACGCACACGTTAATCACTGGTGGCCAGGGCTGGGTTTCATGGGACATTGGGAACCACTTAGGCTTTATATACAGTGGCAGTCTACCCAAACTGGTCTCTACACCCTAAACCAGCACTCACAATACGAGCTGGAGAGCTCAGGACAAGCACTAATATCTGCTACTAATTTAATGGCCAAGCTAAAAATTGAGACGAATTCCTTTTCAGTCCTACATTTTACAGTTGCATTAGGTGTGTGTGTGTGTGTGTGTGTGTGTGTGTGTGTGTTTATGGTGCTAAAGCTGGAATTGAGTTTTGTTTCATTAGACTTAGCTGATAACAGGCTTGCTGTGGTTACTATAGCAACTATAGATTCCTCGGGCTGTACCACGCTGAAGAATCAGGACAGCAGTGAATAGATAACGTACAAAAACACACCGGCTTAGCTAGATAAGACGCACACTCAAACATGGATGGTCATGCGTAGATAACTAACACACGCACACACTGAACAAACAACAAACCATTGAAACGCGCGTGCAGAAACAGCTATGGATTCTCTTCCTGCACAGTGTCACTCAAGAATTGATAACCTAACTCTGACACTGAACATATCGACAGCTTATGACAATATTTTTGTACCTCCGTCTGTAATTTCTGGGCACGTTTTTACGCGAGCGCTACACTGGAGTACAAATTTGGCTATCAGGAGCAGCCAAACACCACAAAACGTGTAGGGCTTGGCGTCACGATGAAGACACGGCGTCTTCGAACGAATCGGTTTTTGGAATAGGCTTTGTGCTTGTAAAAGGCATTTGCAAAGTTCGTGGTCGGGGGAAGCAATCTTCGAAAGCAATTTGGGCATTTGCCTTAATTAACATGAGTTTAAGGCTACTTAAGTGTGCAAAATACAGGGAGTCGATGCAAATAGAATCATTTAGCAGTAGCAGTGTGCTTGAGCAAATGTAATTTAGAGAGTGCTAATTTGCATGCCCGAAAATACAATGGAAGGACAGTTATTAATCAACGTGCAATTTGCACCAAAGTTCTGTTGAACACGCCTGTTTAGGACCAGGAAACAGACATCGAGCACACCGTTTTGAAAGCAATAAACACCAAAATGAACAACGAAAATTAACGGAGATACTGGACGGCGCTATAAAATCTCAAAGCACAACTTGCTGCTCACAAAAGGGATACTTTAATTTCTGTGAGCAGGGTAGTAACGATAAATTTTGATCACAGAAAGAGGTTAACAGTCATTCGTGGAGAGGGGGGGGAGCATTTCCTGACGGTAAAACCACGCACGATTTTTCAAACATTAAATGCACATAGAGTAAACAAGAAAACAAAACAAAACAAGTAAGCAAATCCCCCTGCAAACAGCATGCAGCGGGTATGCTGAACGGTCTTACCACATTTTAGAATGTCCATCCCAAGTCTTTAATGATCCACATGTTGTTGATTTCACCTTTAGAAGAAACATGTCCACAGAACAGACATAACGAAGCAGGAGAAGCCAGTATTTGGCTCAAATAATCAGCACAGAAGAATGAATTTCGAAAATCGAAATCCGATCTAAAAATGAAGGCAGACCAAATCCACAAGGCAACAAAACCCCTTTTAAAAGGGGAAACACAACCTAACTACCTAGCCATCCGAAATGTTTGCCTCCACCTGAAGCTAAGGCTACAAGTGTTGTTAAAAAAAGCCATCAAACATACTGTTCCCCAACAAGGGCCTAAAGAACTTGACTGAGGAGCACTACTACTCGAGTTTCCCTCCAAATTTCTCTTCTTCTCTCCCCCCCCCCCCCTCACCTGAGAGTCACACACAGCCCCCTAGGGCCTTGAAGAGGAATTACCCTAATGACAGTCACTACATATGTCACAGGATTAACACTGTATGTGCCTGAATAACTGTGGTTTTGGTAGACATTAGAATTTGGCAATACACAAATTGCTCTGGGACGTTCTGCCCTAATGACTAAAATACCGGGCAAAGGAGCAGAAGATCCCAGGGTTCAAATCCCACCTGTCCTTGAGCAAGGCCCTTAAGCCACAATTGCTTGGATGGTAAGATCGTATGAGCTGTGTGTCGTCTGCTATATGACTATAAAGTATACCAGTATAGAGTTTAGCATTTCGAATTGAATTTACATGCAACGCCATTAAGCTCATACACTTATCCAAAGCGACTTACGACTGATACAGTCTTAGAACGTATGCTATAAGCAGCTGTTAAGGCAACTGCTCAAGGTCCAACAGTGTCCGGACCTGTCGACACCCGCCACGGCAGTCCGCGTTTAATGCCACGGTTACAGGGATCAACAGGTAATACTTAAGAAGAAGCTAAACTCTAGTAATTGGCGGAAAACGATGTGATTCATCCACTGGGGCTGATAGTATCAGACTCCCGTGCTCGGCGTTGATGGGATACTGATGGGTAATGGTCAGTTTCTGATTAGCTCCTTCTAATCCCTGTCTATCAAAAGGCTTAAGAGCCAGAGAGAATGAGAGCTCTTCATTTTTCAGCACGCTGCTTCTCATTGACTATTTTCTCCAGATGCCAAATGCCAAAAAGCTATCTGAGCTCATGACAGAATTCATCAGAGGATGCAGCGCGTCGGCTTGCTTTTTGTTGGTTTGAGAAGTAAAGCACATGACACCCGGGTTAAAGGTCAAAAACACACCAAATGCGCTGTCGTTGTGAATTCATTTTCGGGGATTGCCCTTCGCCCTGCCTGTCTGCTTTCACTCTCTGCTCTTTCATTTCGGATGAAAAAATAATGAGCTTATATCCCACTTGTCCATTAATGTCTTGTATGAATACAGAATGAGTGTGTGATTCTAGCTGTGTGTGTGCGTCTCGTTCTCTCTCTTTTTTTTTTTCTGGTCGGCCCCGCCACTTTGGCACTCTAGACTAGGAAGGATGTTTTGGTGATGTTAGAGCGCCGCAACTCACGAGGACACACGCAGCAGAGGCACGGAGATGGTCGGCATGACCCTGTTCAGTGCTGTTTGGATTTGCATATTTCATCTCTTTCCCCTCCATCCTTTCATCCTCCTCACTGTACACGGTGGGACCCAGCGTTCATTTTTTTTCAGCGAGTATCTCTTGAGTGATGCCATTGCTTTCATCTCCTCCAGCGGTTACCAGAGATCCAGAGTTTGTATGTCCTCTCCATGCCCGTGTAGGTTTTCTCCAGGTACTTCAGTTTCCTTTCACATTTCAAAGACGTTTCAGTTTAGCTGATCGATCTAAGCGATCCCAGTGTGAATTCCCAGTGTCATTATGGCCTGGCTGCCTTCAAAAATAGCCATTGTCGCTAAAATCATAAAATCAGATGATCCTCAGTTCCTCTGATCTTCAGTTTTACAACAAATGTGAGAAAGGTTTAAAGAAACCTTTACCCCAAACTACAATATGGATTTAAAAATACCACTTTAAAAAGTAGCCTTATGTTAACCAGGTTCAGAAGTGGTGTGACTTCTCGCTCATCTGGGATGGACCGTCACACTGTGGAAATGTGTGTTGTGGTCAGACAAATTGGTTTTGCAGATTTTCTCAGGGAGAAATGAAGGCTCTGGACCAAAGACTAAAAGGACCGTCTAGATGAAGGTTATATTTTATATTTTAGAGCAAAATATGCTGCCTTGAAGACGCCATTTTCTCCAGGGATGTCCATGCATTTTTGAACAAAACCATATGCTGGATATACGCATCACAAAGGGCTTGCTGCGGGAGGGGACGGGAGGGTACAGATGCCTACCTGCACTCTTGATCCGTGCCCAGTAAAGAATGTGTGGAGAGTTTAGAAATGAACAATACAAATGACAATCTGGTCTTCAGGCATGTTTGCAGGACGAACGGGATAAAAAAAAAAACACCTGAAACACTTCGCCTGGAAAACCTTGGTGCCTAAATGCATTTTAAATTTTGTAAGATAAATGGCAAAATGACAAACTGGTAAATGCTTTACTGTCTCCGTTTTTTATGCGTTGCAGGGCTCAAATGTAGAAATTCATGTTTATTAACAAAATGAAATGAAGTTAACCAGACAAAACACTGTCACGAGCGGGAGAGGACTGAGACGCAGAGTCTATATATATATATATATATAGGAAAAGCAGCAGGTGCCAACAGCGCCACCCGCTGTAAAGGAGGGGAAGCACCTAGGGAGAGAGCGGCCAGGTGAGGCTGCAGACAGCAACCTCATCCAGACAAAACACTAGACAAAGACATCTCAGGCCCATACGGTCTGCAATGAATTTGTTTTTAAAAGCCATTTCCATACTGTCCCAACTTTTTTTTCCGATTTGGAACTGTAGAGCTGTCCAGGAATGCGTGGAGCTTGTCCAATCTATATGTTGGCACCCCTTCTGATTAGTAGGTCTGCCAGATCCATTACTATCAGGTGCATAAAATAAACCACACAGCTATGAGCTCTGCAGACAAACACCAACAGCACCAAGGATCGTGCTGAATGACTTTTTCAGCATTTCCAACAAGAAGGTTTATCACATTTCTGCTTCCTGCAGTCCCAGTAATGATGTTTAGCTGAAATGGAAATGTTAAAAGCAATAACGGCTCAGCAGAAGTGATAGGTAACACAAACACCCTAGAAAAGGGTGCTGAATCAAATTTGCACAAATCCTTAGTACTTGTTAAAGGTATAAACACGATATAAAACGTAATATAACATATGAAAAGATAAAAGAAACATAACACACACACACACACATATATATATATGTATATATATATATATATGCATAATTATGTGTGTGATATTTGTGTTATCACTACAATTAAGTTATTTCAGTTAAAATCTAGGTCACCCAGGAGTCTTGGTTCCTCCCGAGGTTTCTTTCTACATTCTGGGAGTTTTTCCTTTCCACTGTCACCCTAGGCTTGCTCAATTCGACATTGGCCTTTTAAGATCATATAAGACGGTGAAGATGCTTTGCTACAGAAATGCATTTGACTTTGACTTAATTTGACTTTGTGTGATATTTTTTTGTGATTTGATCTCGGTCCCAGTAGCATTCTAGTAAACCGAGTCCCTATAATATTCTTGTTTGAGCAAAGTGGAGCCACCGTGAACAACACAATATCCATTAGAAAAATGGCTTGCCTGAAAAAAAAAAGGCTTCGCTGTCCTACACAGGGCCATGACCATTCATCACCTTTGTTGTGAATCGAAGCTGTGACTGTGAGCAGGCCTTATCAGCCAACATTTTGCCAGTCTCAGTAATGTTTTTGTGATGCGAATCCTAATCCTTTCCTGAGGACTGAACTCTGCTATGGCCATAACGGCCGATCGAGCACGAAATGCCTAAAGGTAACAACAAATACGTAAATGGACAAGAACAATAAAACGTACTGTAAATGCAAAATTGGTTTGTGGAAACCCTTTATAGGCAAACATGTGCCCACCCTTTTTTAGCAGGGCATATTTCCCTCCTCATTCCCTGCACCCGAAATAGTCTTAGAGCCTAAAAATATGCTTTGCTCACTCTCTTTTTGAACTGAACCCCAAGCACAGGTACACACATTCATGGTGAAAAGTAGCACGGACATTTTAGGGTATAAAAAGCTCAAGTTGTCCTGACCGTGAATCCCTGTGTTATGAGACCGACCCTCTAAAAGAAGCTAAAGACGGACACACAAAGATGAAATGCACGACGTGCACGAGTGTGACGCATTTATGTAGGGTGTGAAAGTGCATGTGTAGGTCGGAAAAGGTCAGGGGTGTGCGTATCGGCGACTGCATTTGCATGATTGTGGGTTTTCTGTAGCCTTGCGTGTGAGCACAAGATTAATGTTTGAAACCTTTACATAAATCCTGTCCCTCGCTGATCGCTCCCTTTCGGCCTCTCTGTCCGTCTTTCTCGTAGAGACAGCTGGTGAGGTGGAAGGGACACACCCTATGGGCATGTATAGCACACCCTGCCATACTCTCACCCAAGTTATTGTTTATACAGTCATATTTGGATCAAAGTAATACATCTGAGGTAAGTGTCATCTTCCTCGTAACACAACACAGCGCTGTTGAATTACGGTCAGTAAATCATTCAACCATGATTGCAGCACGACTGCAGCTGGTAAACCAAACAACACGGGTGTGTTACATCGATTAATGAGATGGACAGCAGTGACGATGCTGCTGATCACAAAGTTGAGAGTCAGTTCCCATCTGCTCCAACTACAAAGGATGAGCCCAAGAGGAAGACCCTTCATTCTGAACTGCATGGACTGTAGCATGTATTACCTGCACTGGGTAAAAGCAACTACCAAACTACGTCACTGTGTGAGCAAGAACGGAAAATGAGGATCATACGAGAGATCTGCAAAAGTTTTTCCATAATGCGAAGCACGGAACGAAAGAAATGTTGTATAAAGTCGGCAAAAATGTTTCGTTATTCATTTACACCATTTAGCAGGCACGACGTACAACTGATACAGTCTTAACAGCCTCTTACAGCCATAAAAACCTGACCTATTACATCCTGTGAAGCAGGTCGTTGACCGAAATAGACATTGCTTACTGAACATTGCCGTAGTCAGGTCGTCTTTTTATGCTATTTAATATAAATACAGAAGCCAAAAATGTATTGAAGGACAGTATTATGAACAACACGAAACAGCAGCCGGGTGAAAACAGAAACTTAACAAAGTGAATGTGAACCATTTTCAATAGTTATGGGTAGGAGCAATAAACAGGGGGGAGTACTACTTACAATAGGACAGCAATATCATAGGACAGAGTGGCATTAAGTGCAAGCCAGGAGCAAACATAGACAGTACGCCAATCCATTGTAAGGCACAAACTTTCATACACACACACACTAGGGCCACTTTTAGCATTATCAATGAACCTAAGCATGTCTTTGGAAACCGGAGTACCCAGAGTAAACCCACACAGACACAGGGAGGACAAGCAGACCTACCTGGAATCAATTTAGGCTACTCAGTTTGGCAACAGACCCCAAACCAGCCTGCTTTTCTGAATTACGATCGCCTAAAGAGAGATGTTTAACAGCAAGCTTTAAAAGCTTTTTTTCACAAGTACACGCGATCGTTTCCGTACCAGCACTCCGGGGTTGGACCAGGAAGGGACAAGGGCTTAGCCGGCAGCACCGGTGCAAGGTCACAAGCACGCATTCACTCAAGAAACCCACAGGAAACCCATGTTAGCACATGGAGAACATGCACGCTCAAACCTGGGTCTCTGGAGCTGTGAGGAACAGCGCTGGCCCACCGTGTTACCCAAGTGTGATGTCCTCTTGTCCAATATGAGCATCCCCAGTTAATTAGTAAGTGTCTTGTGGGTCGAAAACCATAAATCGTAACCTTTTCAGCTCAAAACGCTTTGACCTATGCAATATCAGAGCACCTTTTCTCAGAAATCAATTGACTTATTAGCTAAGGCTAACGAAATGTTGCATTTTCATTCAGAGAATCGGCAATTTAACCGGACGTGCCTCAACTGTTGCTAAAAACTGTGTATGCATGTAAGCACCAGTCACATGGGCTCTGCAATCTGTTACATGCATGGAAATGAAATGACTGATACGGGATATTTATCGGAGAGACTATTTAAATTCAGAATTAAGTGCGTGTGTGTGTGTGTGTGTGTGTGTGTGAGTGTGTGTGTGTGTGTGTGTGTGTGTGTGTGTGTGAGCCTAAAGCAGGACTGGCTGACTATGAGCGCGAGTGAGTCAGAAGAGAAAGGAGAGAAGTAGTGATGGAGTGAGAAGGAGGGACAGCTACGTACCCCTGGCAGAGTTTTCTGTTCGTGCAGTGCATTCTGGGCTTTGATGGCTGACTCACGAGCACAGTAGGTGAGGAACGCGCAGCCTGGAAAACAGAGAGGAGGATTAAAGCATCACTGCACATGCCCACACACTCCTGCCCACACACACACACACACACACACACACACACAAAGCCAAGCAAACGTCCTCTCTCACTGCCACTCGTGCACAGACACAACGTACGCACACACAAAGTTCTTATGTAGAAGTTTGGGTTCCACTAATATGCACAATTAAAAGGACTACAACGGGGGGGGGGGGGGCTCCTGGGGGTCGAGGGAAGAGCCAGTTGCTAAAAAGAGAATTCCTGGGCTTGAATCCCAGACTGGATAGAGTGGTTGAGGAACGCTTATTATATTTTACAGGTTAAAAAAAATGGGCGAGATGCTTGGTCACAGTTCTATATGATTCAGCGTTTTTTGAAAGGTCCTCGTGAAAAGTATGTTTTTATTGCCGATTACATTTGTTTTGTGATTCCCTTTAGGCTCTTTTTTGCTTTAGTTTAGCTTCCACCCAATCAATGTCTGTCCGACAACGTCTGGGGATTATAAAAGGAAAGAAGGTTCTCTCTTATATACATCTAATTCACACCTGAATGACAGAAAACTAGCAGCAGGGATCCCTTGTGACACCTGCTGACAGAAAAAAAAAACAAACACGCCATTGTTCTTATTCATTTTCATTTCTGGTAACTGTTTCAAGTTTTAAATGGAAGTGCTGTATTCTACAGGACTGAGCCGAATGTTTTAATTTTGCGTTTTAATTAATGTAATTATCCATTATTTTTCAACGAATCCACACAGGGCCCACCCGAAAACATCTGGGCGCAAGGGCAGGAACAACCCCAGACGGGGCGTCAATGCATGGTAAGGCACACGCACACAGTCACTCAATAAGGGCCACTTTAGAGACACCAATTAACCTAACAGGCATGTCTCTGGACTGAGGGAGGAAACCGGAGTACCCAGAGTAAACCCAGACAACGGGCAGGACATGCAGACCCCACACAGAAATGACCCAGGTCGCTCCACCCTGGGATTGAACCCGGGACCTTCTTGCTGTGAGGCAATGATGCCGCCCAATTAATGTCTTTGTTTAAAATAATACATTAGTACAGTATCTAAACGACATGGCACTATGGTAATGTCTGTTCAGTATCTATTATGTTCAACATCCTGGTTCACAGAGCGGCTATTAGGTATTCAGAGAGAGGAAGCGAGTGTGAGAAAAGAGAGAGTAGGAGAAAAATAGTAACACCTTTTAATGGCGTGCTTTTTCTTTGCCATATCTGTATCTTAAAGCTCAGCTTCAAAAGTTCAGGGCAGAAATGCAAAATGCCGTTTGGAGCAAAGACATGTGAGATTCAACCGTGTTGTAAAGATTATACCAAAAAAAAAAAAAAGAGGGGGGAAAACCAGAAAGATGTCAACAGCCGAAATGAGAATGCGGAGGAGATCAGACGTTGAATGGAGCAGAGTGAATGAAATAACGGGGTAGAAGGTTTGACGGTTGACTTTAATGCTGCCGTCGCTGATCAAAGGGTTCCAAGACGACACAGAGCACACCTTAATATTTGGGAGAATTGAAGAGTGTGTGTGTGTGTGTGTGTGTGTGTGTGTGTGTGTGTGTGTGTGTGTGTGTGTGTGTGTGTGTGAGAGAGAGAGAGAGCGAGAATATGAGCTGCCTGTAGAGCATAATGCAATGTCAATACAATCCAAACATCCGTGTATCTCTGTGAGTCCCTGTAGGCAGTGCCTAAGCTCAGTATGTGTCTCATCCTAAATCTAAAAGTCATTCAGTAGCACCCACTCAGCTGCCTGGTGGCTAAAACAGATTGATAAATCAGCCTTTAAAGAGCTTAGCCAATTTGCTCAGGGGTCACCAGGGTTTCCTCTGATCCTGTATCAAGGCCCCGATGAGGTCACACCAACCCTACAGGTAATATTGGTCAAGGAGAGAGTGTGAAAAATGGTCTCTGGGGTGCATGGCTACATTGATTGTGAACCGTCAATCAGGCGTACTTTGTATGGCTGCTTTCTCCGGAGGTTTAAATCTAAGACTTTTCTCTATTCGCCATCTCCGCCCCACCTATCAGACCAGCCTGAAATGTTTCTCTCTATGACAGGTTAGAGCGATCCTGCTAATTACAACACAGCTTATGCAGCTTTGTCTCCTGAAGCAGAAGACTCTTCCACATCCAAATTTCTCAACAAACGAATAAACTGACATGTTGCAGTTTGCTAAACAGCAACCCGAATCATGTGGCATGTTGGTTGAGCGTTTCAGTCGGCTCTATTATGGAAATAACCCCATAGCCCCAAAGTATTACGTGTTTATATTTATGTATTAGACAGAAGCTTTAATCCACAGTGAAGGAAGGATATGATGCAAGCGCAGAGCCAAAACCAACAGAGGCACGTTGGCAGTGCTACAATTTGAATGTGCAACCTTCCAGTCACCAAGACAGCATTAAGCACTGAGCTGGCATGGGTTATAAGGATCCCACACATTTTAACCAAATTTAGATACATGACTTTTATAATACTTTTTCCACGACTGCATTCTGAAATATACTATAAATCTGGGACTGTGGTAGCCTAGCGGTCAAGGTACTGCAAAAATCCCACCTCTGCCAAGCTGCCACAGTTGGGTCCCTGAGCAAGGCCCCTAACCCACCATTGCTTGAACTGGTAGACTAGTATGTAGTCTGTATGACCCGTTTGGCCGTCCTCGCTATCGGTGAGGCGCTTTATATCCAGTATCCAATATACGACCTGAATCCGAACAGCTGCTTCTCCCGCTATTTAGGTGCGGGTTTTAGCGCTGTTCGGTGCCAGGTCGTCTCTATTCGGTACACGTGCCAGACCACCGGCACGCTCGTGCCCCTTACGCGCACCTTTGGGGATAGTGGTTACGTTCTTTTACGGTTTTTAGTGCCGACGGGGGAACCCCCTGAATGGGACGCGCCCCGGCTTGACTTATTCGCGCCATACATGCGCCCGAGCTCACGTTCGCCCCCTAGCGCCTTGGCGCCTTCCGCGATCTACTCGCGTTTGCGCTACCTGCGTCCCGGAGCTCACGCTCGCTTTCTGACACTTCGGCGTCTTCAATGATTTATTCACGCCCGTGCTACATACATGCCCGAGCTCCATTTTGGAGACGTCCTAAATCAGCGCCCTTTCGTGCTCTCTCCACGACACGTCCTACGCTTCGGTGCCCCCTCGCAATCAGTTTGTAGTTTTCCCCATACGGAACACAACCCAGCGGTGCGCCCTTTCATGCTTTTGGGGTTTTTTTTTAATGTTAAGGAGCCTTTCGCTCCGCTCTTAGCCTCGTTTTAGTTTTTCTATATTATTTTCCCGTATTATTATACGTCGTGGGACTCCATCACTCCATCACTCCTTGGGTCCTAACACCAGCCACCACATCCCGTAACAGATCCCTACTAAGATATAATATAAATATAAATATGAAAAAAAATCTAAGCCTAATTAAAATTATCCATTAAATGAAACGTTAATGAACTGTAGTGGGCTGTAATAGGCCTCCAGCTGTTTAACGGGTTAACTGGGTGGGAGGTTTAACAATCTTCATTACCCAGTATAAGCATGAGAACTCACAAAACACACTTGCACACAAGAACTTTTCGTACACATAAGAACATATTGCTTTATGTTCACCTTTGCAGTATTTGGCCTTTACAGTTATTAATAAGAATGTAGGCTTTTTCCACATGTCCTTGCATTTTTAACATCACTTAACATGTCTTTAGACAATAAAGTGTTGCTAATACTCTAAAGCTTGCATCTCTGTGAATGTATCCTATTTCTTAATATGTATACCAGTTTAGAAGGTTTGAATAGTGCACTATAGAACACTTTAAGAAACAAGCATCCTCAAAATGGCGTCCTTTTCTTTTTCCAAAGTGCTTTACAATGCTGTGCCAAAAATATTAGTCACTGTTGGAATATCGAGACCATTTGCCTGAACTTTAAGTAGAGAGTATTAAAGAGGAGGAGTATGTAAGGAGGAAATGTTTTTCAAAGATGTAGTCAGTTCAACATTGAAACCAGAGACACTCAGAGAGCTGCACAGGTAGTATGCTGGCATCGAACATAAACCAATGTTATATTATAATAGAATTCTTATATAATTATATATAATTCGTTTATTATCCTAGGGGTATGGGTATGAATGGAGCTCACAAAGTTAATGATATCAGATGTTTAATAGCACAGTATCAAATGCTGAACAAGTATTAAATGTGAATAAGCACATAATATAAACATCTTATTTTAGGCTGCAGGAGGTATATTAACCACAGCACAATTAAGATGCCAGTTTAAGTAACTCAGAAATCCAAATACCAGTTAAGACCATGATTCCCAAACAAAGGTGTGGCAAAACACCAATTTAGGGGATCAGGGCATTCATGAAAGGGGGGTGGTTGAAATACCAATGCTATACTCACAATCATGTATGTTATGTGACAGGTACAGGTTTAATTTATCTATGGCTCATCTGCAAGTCTAATGAAATTCAGCATTTATTTAATCCCTAAGTAAATTTTGAGTTTTTTTAAATAATGTATTATATTATTATTGTTATGTAAATTAATCTAAACTCATTGTCACATTCAGGATGATAAATACTCCATAGGACAGTCCTTCTCAGTTAACCCAGTATATAATTTCACAGAGAAAAATTAAGATGATTGATTTGTTTTGCCTGAGTAAAGTGGTTGAAATGTTACTGTCACATGTATTTCATTAGCATTTGAGTTGTCCTTCTTTATCTTATTAATCTCCGACTGTAATCAACGGGTGGGTAAATGGATGAGTAGGCGGAAAAGAGTGATGTGTTTTTAATGTCACATTCAAGACACCTCTGAATAATCAAAATCGGATATAACCTTACTAGACAAAAAATGCAGACTGTTATTTCTTCCCTAATACTTGGTTATACTTCCCCTCACCTTAATAACAGAGATGATCCTATCATCTAAGGACTCCACCAGAGTATTAACCCTGTTGTGCTCGGGTCAAATGTGAACTGTTTGTAAAATATTACATGAAAATGCTTATTAAATGTCTCAAACCATCACAAAAAAACAAAAATTACAACAAAACAGTAATTACTATAGTAATAAAGTCATAAAGCTCTGTAATGGTATTATAAAAATAATCTGTAATAATATTAGACTAAATTAAATTCAATTATGTTTTATGCCAATTAAAATGAATTCAGTTGTACATCTCACTAGCTGAAGGAGTTTTAAATCACCACAGGGTCACTGCTGGACTGAAAATAGTACACCAGCACTGTAGGCAGTCCTCTTGAAGGATTAGACGATGACTAACAACAAATGATCTACTGTCACTGAATTCGATCTACAACATGGAGCAATATAGCAGCCGTGTCTAACAGAGTGCAAAGTTAGTGAACACTGTTTTCGCACTGTGTTTTCAGACATGAGTGTCTGATCCACTCAGGCACTCTAAATAATAACACACTTTAGCATACTACCACAACAGCAGTGTAACTGCAGTACTGAGAATGATCCACCACCCAAACGGTACCTGATCAGTACTGGTCCTGTGGGGGCCATGACCATTAGAGAGCAGAGTAAAGGGATAAACAAACTATGTCGAGAAACAGATTACAGTCTACAATCGTGGCCAAATATTTGAGAATGGAACAAATGTTGGTTTTCCCAAAGTTAGCTGCCAAAGTACAGCCATAAGTCTTTTATATGTTTTTAACTTTTTATTGACAATAACATCCACTTTAAGCAAAGACCTAATATTTACAGTGTTGACCCTTCTTCTTTAAGACTTCTGCAGTTCGCCTCAGCATGCTGGGCTAAGCTTCTGGGCAAAATCAGCTTCTGGGAAATATCTTGAACAAGGGCAACCTATTCTTGCATCACAGTGTCGGGGTTTTTGTTTGTTCACCCCCTTTTTGAGGATTGACCATGGGGTTCCAATGGGATTGAGAACTGTGAAGTTTCAACATTTCAGTGTTTTGTTCACAAGGTCACTTGGTTATCACTTTATCCTTGTGACATGGTGCTTCATCATGCTGGAAAAAAACATTGTTCATCTCCAAATTGCTACTAGATTATTGTGAGAAGCAAGCTCTGCACTGGTGATGACCCGATCTTGTAGTTGCATCTTCTCTAGTAGACACACCCTGGAGCTTTATTTACTGCAATTAGACTCTCTTTGAAGTTCTTAATGATTTGAAAAATGGTTGATTGGGGTGCTATCTTAAAAGCAGCAATGTTATTGCCTGTTAAACCCTTTTGATGCAATGCAACATGGTTAACAGAAGAAAATGTAAAAGCACCACTACCCTTATAAAGCAACCAGTCTGTTCTACTTATCAGCAATTACAGAGTGATATCAGATTTCTTGTCCTCATTAACCTGTTCTTCTGAATTAATGTTAGCAGGTCATTTGTAATGGGATTTGTAATTTCCAATGGGAAGGTCATGTAGCATTTTAAAGAAAACCAGAAATGTCTCAGAAATCAATTGCACAATCACATTTGCAATATCTCTTGTGGTTCTAAAGTGATCAAATAGTTTAAAAGTTTAGTTGTTCGTCACAGGTAACTGAAGATGGAATTGATGATTAAGGGAATGGGGAATGCAGCTACCTTATCATAGTCGCAGACTTCAACAACCGACACTCAGAAAAACCACCAATTTTACACAGAGATTGTAAAATTTTGAGAAACTAGGACTGTGACAAAAATTGTCAACTTGGATTTGTCACTCCAGAATACTCCACTGATTTCATGGTGAGCTTTCACACATTTTAGCCTTTTCACCCTGTTACCCTAAAAAAGTGGTTTCTTGGCTGCTACACTTCCAAAGAGATAATTCCTGATCAAACTTCTTTAGATTGGTCATGACATTCAATTGAAGCTGTCAGATACTGCTTTTGCTTAAGTGTAAGGGGAGATCAGGCCAAATACTGTCACTGTTCACAATTTCCAATATTGCATACAAATTTTCTTGTATAGTTGGGGTGTATTTTAATAAACTGGCTGAAATAATTATAAATGACCATTATACTAATTCTGAAACAGTGGTAGGCCTAAGACATTTGCAGAGTACTGTATAAACCTGACCAATCACCCAATCTCACAGATATCTATATTTTATTAATATTCCTTATTCTATCTAGTATTAGCACTCATTAGACATTGTACATGCTTTCGTTTTTCTCTCTTTGCACTCCAGGCTTGCATGCCTGTCTAGATGCATGTTGCCGCATTCCAGATGTGCTTGACGCTGGTGGGTGGGGAATATCCTCATGCAGTTGGCCTCTGGATCAGCATCTCATATTTCTCCACACCCTCAGGCAGAGGGACATGCAGTTCATGTCAGGGTTTATGTACACTCACCTGCCACTCAAAGGCTACAGGATCACTGCTGGAGTCTCACAAAAGTGCTAGGTTTACAACAAACATCTAATGTAGTCACACACCAGTGCCACTGCTAAAAAGACAAATTATAAAACAATATTCAAATACATCATAAAAGTGATAAATTACATTAATTAATCAATTATTTGGATTAACACAAATGTTAGAAACTTAGATCTTACATCCCAAAAGCTTGCATTAATATCACTATTGTAATAAACATGTTAACTTATGTATACTCTTAATGTGTATTTGTGCTGTGAACCCTGTAGTGTTTTATTTTCAAGGGAAAAGTGTACCTTAATGACACTTTAAATCAAAAGGTTTCAACTCACTATGCTGACACATACACATGAAGACAAAATGTGTCCAGCATGTGAGCTAATTGTCAAGCTTTTTACAAGTTGTTCAGAAGTTAAAAACCTGTGCCTTAATAATTGTTAACTATGTTCATTTACCCAGTTGAACTTCAGCATTCCTTCTGCATTTTTTCTAGACCACCTTATGGACAAACCAGTGATAGAATATAAATAGATTAAAAATTAAAATAATTATCATGCATAAATTCACTTTGCAAACTCACTTAAATCAAGTCAGCGTCATTGGGGGCGTGGGTTCAACCAGCAGCACAGTGCAAAAGGCTGGGAAACCCACACAGACACAGAGAGTACATGCAAACTCCACACAGGCAAAATGTCTTCATATAAATGCTTTATTATCATGTATGATTTCCTTTGCAAAAATGTACAGTTCACAAGAGAACATGCAGTAGCTTTAATTCAAATGTTAAATAAATGTTTAAAATCTTCTGCATGTTGCATCAGCTGCATGTTGACAAGGCACAGTCTGAACACTATAGGTTTAAAACCTTGATTTAAAAGTCTCACGCTATCTAAGCAGGCAGTCATGCCCTGATATCTGAATTTACCTTATTCTCAAATATATTTTGGATAGTAAATATAAAACATAAAATATCTCAGTTTGTTCCTTATGAGAAATTACTTTTAGGGATATTAGTGTGCTTAGACTTCCTTTCCTTCTGCCTTGTATTTATGTATTTTGCAGGGTTTTGCCTCTTTATGTGTTGCTCACCAATACTACTCAAAAATGTTGCTTCTGTGCAAATGTTAATTGTTGTACAGTTAACCTAATAAAAAAATAATCAAAGAGTATTTTTCTAGCACTTCATCTATTAAAATAACTACAAAATAACTACAGAGTTAACAGAAGAACTACCGAATACAGAAGAACCAAAATTTAGGCTATTCACTGAAGTGTGTAACTGGAAGATGTAGGCAGGGATTAAAAAAAATTACACCAACGTTCAGTACAACTATTTGTTTGATTTTTTGGACCTTCTTTTATCATAGTGGGAACTGAAGATTCAGATAGTGAGCTGAAGTTCACTGAGATTACAACCTCAAATCATTAACAGTATGAAAAATTCATATAAAAGACACACAATTTTTCTTAAATTTACTTAATTATGTATCTCATTGAAAACCTGACAAATTCATGTTTTGCGTCGCTAAATGGCATGTACAAGAGGGAATAGGAAACCCATCTTTATTTTGGTATACCTTTCCTTGAGGGTTACTACAAAAGCATGACTCTGCAGTCACAATCATTTAAACAATGTTTTTAAAGGTACAGGATAAGTGTATGTAAGATATAGAATATGTTAAATCAGAATATATATCTAAAGCAATGCATCATGATATGACTGCAGGGGTTATGATCAATAAAAATAAAGGAAGGAAAAATGTATATACTTCTCATTCACTAGTTATTGTTTGTATTCTCTTAATACAAATGTGAGTTAAATATAATTTAGGAATCGTGAATTCACATTCTACTCATACCATGAGGACGCTCTAGCTACTGTGTGCTAGAGAAATGCAGCCTTAGGAAGAATGTGCAGGCTTCTGTTGCTGTGGTGGCATTTAAGTTATATTGTCTGAAAGACAGCAGCACCACAGACAGGATCATTAGAGAGGAGGAGCCCTCCATAACATACTCATTTCACTGACTGAGGTGAGGACACACACATGTAATCAAACACATGCAAACACACACACACACACACACACACACACACACACACACACAGACACACACACACTAGGGAGAGTGAGAGAGACAGAGATAGCTAAAGCTACTTCGAATCTTGACGACAGAGGTAGCAATTGAGAGAGTGAGGAGTGAGAGAGAGTCACAGAAAGAGAGTCACAGAGAGTGAGAGAGAGAGAGAGAGAGAGAGAGAGAGAGAGAGAGAGAGAGAGAGAGAGAGAGCAGACTGAGGTTTTTAAATTACAGACTATTCTTTGGCCAGATATCCTTTTTTTCCTTTTTCAGGACTCTGTGGTAATGAACTTACCATACAAAAATGACACACCAAAAGAAAATTTAAACTAAATCTATATGTAGAGCACACAGACTGAACAAAGAACTGTGCTGGACATTTTATGTGAAAATGCTTGCTTTATATGTAGTAATAAATAATATTGCCATATTAACAAAATGTCTGCAAGAGACATGAAAGGTAATGTTTTTGGTAGCTGATATAAAGAATTTGGTACTTGTGATAACACGCCTGAGAACATTTAACTTTAAAACAATCCCCAGTTCAGTTTGAAATCTTCGAGAAACTTGCATATCCATCTTATTTTCACTGTTTCAGAGTAATACAAAATGTGTAGGTGGAGCTTTGTCCTGGGGAGTGGGGGAGGGGATGTGTCTTTTTAAAAATATCACTCAACATTCTTAGCTTTTTGTAAACCTAAAGTTTACACTCTATCTCAGGTCTATATCAATGGCATGATGGAGAAAGGTTCAGATAAAATGAAAGTTTTGTATAAGGGTCTCTTTTCTGCTTATCTGTGCTTTGACAAGGATTTATTTCTTCCACAAAACAGAACAAAAAGGGAGGAACCCCAAGCTTTGCCACATAGCTTGCTTTTTCCAGTGTCCACGTGACATGCGTCTTGGTCAGCAAACGCATAATAAAAGGTATAAAAATATCCTCACACAATGTCATTGAAGTACACAGTCAAATTGGTGGATACCTCTGCCTGTGGTTTAGAGCAAAGACCTAACATATAATACTTTGTAATAGCAACTGAGCAAAAGGATTATTTCTGACCACTGGGCATGAAGTTTAGATTTAAGTTCAAAGAGAGGCAAAATTCTGTACAGAAGTACTGTAGATCCAGGGACAGTTCAAACAAACAGAAAACTTTCACTGTTTGCTTTACTAAGAGTTTTTTTTTACAAGTTAGGACAATTGGAAGAGATTAGGATTCTCTCATTCCTATGGCCACTGCTTAAATGAAGTCACTTATATTATATAGCAACACTGCATATGAATGAATTTCAATTAATTAGAAAGGAAGAAAAACAGAGAATGTAAAGAATTCAAAAAATATTCAAAAAGCAGTTAACACAGGACTGAGGTAGCCTAGGAGTGAAGGTACTGGACTACTGAGCAGAGGGTCTAGAGTTCAAATCCCACCTCTGTCAAGCTGCTCCTGTTGGATCTTTGATCACGGTTCCAAGTGCGTCTGCTAAATGCTGTAAATATAAACTAACCAAATAAAAGTTAACTGTGGAAATGAAACTTGAACAGTTTTCTCTGCGCACTAGAGCTCAGAACAATAAATACCGACATTGGGAAGTTCAGTCTAGTTCGTCCTTGCATTGGATCAATTTGGTCTCTCGGATGCCATACACTTTTTGACTGTCCTGAGCTTGCAACCTGGGGATGAATCTCACTAACCAACAGCCCTCATCATATTTTTTGTTGCATTGTGCATAAGCTTTGTACATATGTTTATTCATTATGATCTTTTGCCTGACTACATCAGGCTAGCTCAGGGAGATGACCTCTGGCTTCAATTACAATCTGCATGTCCAGACTGCAGCCATATTGCCACATATCAGATGGGTATCAGATTTCATTACCACATATGAAGTGGCAGAGATCATAAAAGGTCTGATTGAATATATTATTACCATTCACACTTCCATGAAAGAACACATTTGTCACATGTGAGGAAGAAGTCAAAGTTGGGGGTTCGCAGTTTGACTGTAGCTTCATGCAATATACAGTTAGTGCAACTACAACATACAAAAACATGACAACCCTTCACAAAATTTCACCCACTCTAATAGGAACAGTGATATCAGGGCAGCGTAGACACTGGATCATTAACCACATGGACAATTGCTCAGCTTCAGCACTGCCATGCTACCACTATTGAACCCTCAACTGAAGCGTTTAACCCTCAACTGCCTGGATTATAGTTTGTAACACATCAGTTTACTGTGATCAAATCTGAAAAAGTTGAAGTAGTCTGCTAAATGCTGCAAATGTCCAACATTCTAGAGCCACTTCTATTTTAAAACAGTTCTGGTATCTGATTAATCTTTAATTGACTCAGAGAGCTGAAACTTCAGTTTTTGTTATAAAGTTGAGGTAACAGATTCATAGTCTGAAGTCGAATCAGAGGTAAAACCTGAGGTATGTGGCAGTTAAATAGTTAAACACTCCCTCTGTGAAGCTTAGAAATCTTTTCCATGGAGCAAAACACATGTGGAATGGTTTAAGCTAGGCCAGCTGTCTGGAAGCTCTCTCTCTCTTTCTCTTTCTCTCTCCTCTCTCTCCCTTCTCTTTCTCTCCCCCGCTCTGGTCTTCCCTCTTTCTGGCAAGGGTGGGGTTTGTGCAGTATATCATTACACATCTGGAAAACCCACTTGGAGGCATATGTAATATAGAACTAGAAGCTTCATCTAGAGAAAGTTCCAACATATATCCATATACATATATGTATAAAGCTTAGTGAGGAGCCAAAATTACATGGCTTTAGTGAAGTATCATTCAGTAGTGTGGGAAGTCTGAAACACCAGAAGGGCAAAAGCACAGTATCTCATTGGTTATTGGTATTTTAAAATGATAGCTCCTCCCCCATAATTAACTAAATTAATTCAAAGGAATGATTAATGATTGTTAGTGATGCATATCTGAGATGTATCTCCCACATTGTGTCTACTCTACTACACTTATTATAGACTAATCTAAGAATGCTAATAAGCAGAATTAATGGGAACAGACTCAGTGATGTATGCATTACATTCCACTGTGGTATTTGCAATTATGACGTTTTCTTACAGTAATCCTTTCTAATTTGTTTAAGCGTGTATATATCTTTATTTACTTCACATTTTAGCCTTTCAATTTCATATCTAAACATGGAGAGGATTTTGAGCATGTTTCACCCTCTACCCCCACATACACCTCCACGACCTTTGGTGTAAACAACAGGAGAAACTATGCAGGCACAGATGCAGGACTCTCTCTTAACTGGGCTGTGGATATTTTGCTCTGTAAAGTATATTAAAATAAAAACAAATGTACAATTGTACAAATTGTACTAAAGTCATTATTATTTAAAGCATCACTCATTATAAATATTTCATAATCATTTATAAAGTTTACATTTTTCCTGCATTTAGCAGACGCTCTTATCCAGAGCGACTTACAATTAATACAGTCTTACATTTTTAAGCAATTGTGGGTTAAGG
>JAUZST010063612.1:0-22824 GCA_034779995.1 Parotocinclus haroldoi | reverse complement strand
ATATATGCTATAGTATATAGCAGTGATTCCCAAAGTATAGGATGTGTTCCCTTCGGAGGGTATGTGTGTGTGTGTGTGTGTTTGTGCAACAAGGCACATGTATGACGCATGTATATGTATATACGCTTCCCTACTACTTTTGAGAACACTTAAGCCTTGCCATTCTGGAAATGCTCTGCGCCAGTCACCTGGCCAATCACCTGTAACCTCTGCATCATCTTCATTCATTTCTATGTTGGAGTCTGTCTTGCATTGCTCTCTTTAACATATCTGGTTAGGACCTAGACCTCTAAAAGCCTAAAAGCAGCCTGTGAGTTCTTCCAGGCCAAATTATTAAAAAACCTATGAAATAGTGTGTTGTGACTTAATTGTATAACTGTTACAAACTGTGTGTTGCAAACCTCTATTAACAGTATACAATCATCTTTCTTCATAATTCTTCCACTTCGTGTTAATATTTACCCACTTTGTCTCTGGATTAGGTTTCGTCACTGTTTATGCTACAGGCAAACCATGCACCTAGATGAAAACAATGACAAAATAAATGAATACCGGATGGCAATGTGGTAGTTGTAGTTATTTGTATTCATTCACATGTATCCAGATCAATAAACCAAATAAATACCACTGCAAACTGTGGATTGTTTTCATTCTGTGTCCTCTTTGTCCTAATAGCTGTTTTTCTAAAATCATACTTTGATTGCTCAAAATTTACTTGGATGAAGATTAAACTTAGATTAATGTGCAGATTGTCCTTTTGCAGAATAAGTTTATAATATTATTAGAATTAGCCTAAGTTGCTGAGCAGTATATCAGCTGTGAAAACTGATTTCCAATGCAGCCATCGGAACAGGCTTACAATTTGCAACTACATATATAAACATTTATAACTTACTATCTTGAAACATCTGCTTTACTGAGCTGTTGTGCAACATAAGGTTTTTTGAAGTTGAGTTTAAAGATGTGGTGTCACTGATTAGAAGCAGGTCAAAGGGGCACAACGTTTAATTTAGACGTCATGCATACTAAATCACTTGATTTTTATTAGACCATAAACAAAAAGCATGTGACTTATGTGACATACGAATTGTCTATTTCTGCTCAGGACACACCCCAGCATATTAGACATTTTTACCATTACCTAAAGTGGTTAAATAATTTGTCAAATTACCACGTCAGTGGAAGAATAACTTGGTGCTGTTAGAGCGCTGGCTAGCAGTGTTGTACTTCTGGTTTGACTTAGCTAGCTAGCTAAAGAAACTAGCTGAATGATCCCTTACGTTTTGTCTAAATACAAAACATGGACAAACAAATAAATTGATACTGAAATCTGGGAGACTCGTTTGGCAAAAAAACCTAGTGACTTGACTAGAATTAGAAGTAGCTAATTAGAAACATGCTAATGTAGCTAATGATAGAAGATTATGTAATAACATCATGGTGCTGCAATGTTGGTGCTCCAACATGACGTTTTAAATTTATAGTTTCATTTTTAGTTGGTTCATTTCATTTGTGTTACATTTTTTTGCATTATCTTTTATCCAAGGCATTCAAGCAAAAAGGTAACTCGGCAAACTCTTTATTTTTCGTCCCCAAAACAATTCGGAATCCTCTTACTTTTTTGTGCAAGTAAGTACTGTGTCTGTAAGCAGTAAAACATGTTTACAAGTAGATTAAAGTACCTAAAGTAGTAAATCTGATTAGCTGAATATATAAAGCAAAATGTTTCCCATCTGTTGTCTGTCAGGTCAGTTTTAAGTGGACAATGTAAGCACCCATGTGCCTGCTAATGAGTATCTTACCCAGTAATCAACAAAAACAAGAACTGAACATGTGGCGTACATTCATGCCTGCACATACACACACACCAACACCCACACACGAGCACCCATACGCATGGCACGCAAACTCACACGCACGCACACACGCGAGTTACATAATTTACAACTGAACTCAGATGTCAGAGGGGTTTCTGTCCTGGTCATTTTAAGGGATCCCAACTAAATTTGCAGCACATGATCAGTCTCTAAAAAACATATATGTCACCTGTATATCAGGATTTTTTTTATTAAAAAAGAAGTTTAATTAATTTGAGTATTTTTCTATATGCACATATAATTTGCAGCACATGTTCAGTATATATATATATATATAGGTATAGAGAGGTTGTATACTAAAAATCCAATCATCTTTGTCACAGTACATTGCTGGTATCAGAAACATGCAGACAGTGTTACAGTAGGGATGTCAGGGATCATAATAAGAGACTATGAGCTAAGACCGGAACTAGACGGGATGGTAAAGCTATATAAATATGCATGCTAAATCATGAAGAAATCACCAGCTACAAGGAGAAAGACTGAAATCCAGCACACATGTACAAACACTAGTACTGAAAGAATCTGGAATCACAGAGAACAATTCCAAATGATGTAATTTTAAGCATCATTGCCTGGAAAAATACAATTGTGCATATAGCCAGTTATGATCCAGATATTTCTCTCTAATCAAGATTCACAATAATATTTGTGAGAGTCTGTTTGTAGCAAATTGATCACAGTCTGGGATTGGCTTATGTAGTCCTTTTTTGTGAAACCACATTTGTAAGGGTATTGACTTAGTACTTAGCATAATATTAGACTGCAAGGTTTCATGTTGCAAAATGCCAGCAGCAAGAACTGTGAAATGGGAGTAAAATAAATCTATTCTAAAATGTCCTGAAATGCTCCGTTTTTAAAATATTTCATGGCCACCGAGCCCCATGGATGGATGAATAGATTACTTAGGTAGGTAAGTATCAAATTTAATAACATGGTTTATATGGCATTTAACATTGTGCAATATTGTCCCCTATGTGGTTCATGGGTATAGCTATGGGTGGGTTTGGGTTCCCACCAAATGAATACTGGAAACAAAATCACAGCTGCCAGTTGTTGAACATTAATACAAATAGCTGTTATTAGTCACGTTAACTAAAGTCAAGTTAACAGTCACGTACACTATTTGGAATACTCCAAAGTCCAATAAATTTGGGATTTGAGATTGAGCCAGTCAGTGCGACCCTTAGTAGAAACTAACTAACAAATTAGTGTAATAATGTTTGTAATAAATTACATACTGTATTAATTTTTATGGTGCAAAAAGGTCATATCAGTTGTGCCACATCAGCGTGTTATAAGTGTCATTTTAATTTATTAATTTATTTATTTATACACCTTATACCACAACAGTGTAAATGACATTTTTAGTGTCCTCGTTCTAACCAAATACAGACCTTTCTTCAAGATATTCACCTGAGTTGACATCAACCAATCTGGTTAGGTGTGTCATTCTACTAAAACTGTTCTCAAAAAATAAACTGCTTCAAGACAAACTCCAGCCTTCAGTACTTAAGCTTTTGGATGTGTCTATTGGATTTGAGAATGTGAATCATCAGGGTCTCCATGCGCTTGCCCAGTTGCTCATACCTACACGATCACTCCTACCGGGTAGCTTGGCGAGGTTTACTTTCATTACCTAACAGGATTAAGTAGTTCTTCAGAGATTTAGTTCTTGGTCTGTTCTTGTACTGTATGCATACTAACTAATCTCACTGGGCTTATACTAGATCCCATAGCTTCTCATATCACTGTTATGCGCAGATGGTACTCAACTTTCCCTTTCATTCCAAGAAGCCTCTAACTGAACTTTCTGCCTTTATATACTGAATATATATATATATACAGGCATTCATTTTTATCACCACGATTAATCATATAGGGCATATTTTATTTTGCTAACTATTTTATATTGTATTGTATCTTTTTATGGGACAACACTGAAAATTAGGCACTGGTCAGTCTACAGCTTGTATAACAGTGTAAATTTGCTGTGCCCACAAAATAACTCAACACACAACCATTAATGTCTGATCAACTGGCAACAAAAGTGAAAATGGACAAACTGTGCCCAGAGTGTCATTTTGTGTGGATCCTCAGAGATCCTCAGATCTTCAATTATTTTTAAAGAATTTGTATACTTATTATACAAACACTCAGTCACATGCTTAAATGTCAAACAATCTCACTAGTACTGGCAGTTAGACTTTGCCCTTAAGTTAATAAAAGAATAAGCCAACATTACACTCATGTGACTCAGGATTGGTCATTCCAGTTCAGTTTTTATCGAGTGCCATCTGTAATTCCTTGTATGCATTTGCCAGGGACATGCAAGGAAAGAAACAGCAACAAACAAATAAAGATATGTAATAAGAGGCAACATGCTTTGACATGAAGTGCACAGCAGGACCACCTGATGCCATGCTGTTTTAAAATACTGTTTTCACCGTTTGATTACACATGGGTTGTTTATACACTTATGAGAGACCATAAGAAACTAGACCACATACTCGGATTATTTGTCTATAAACAAAAAAAGCATGTACAATAGATTTACAACGTTCAATAAAGAACATTCAGGTTACTCCCAGGTCCATGACAATAACTGACACATGGCAGCTGAAATCTGATTTAAAACTAAAATTGCTACAAAAACATTTAAAAATAATAAAAATAACATCCTAAATAATGGCTTTCCACATGTGCTATAATTGAGAAGGGTTTTGCCTAGCCTTACCAATAGACAAAACTTGGTCTTGTCAAAATATTGAGGGATTTCCTTAAAGGCAAATGTGAGATGGCTGCCAGATGTCTAGAAGGCTCTGCTAGAATAATTTAAATACCAATGATCTACACTAAGCTCTTTGCATGCAAATGTCACCTTGATTAATAATAGATTAATAATCAGATGAAATAAAGAGGCTGCAGTAATCTGGCACATACACAGGCGAATGTCAAGTTTTGAAGAAGAGAGGGAAAAGGTGGGGAATGCTGGCCTGGAGCTGCTCAGTATAAATCAGTGTGTGGTACAGAGTCCAGCCAAACCTTGCTTGACTTTGTGTTCGGTGTGTCAAAGCTGTTGTGGAATTATGCAAGCTGTATTCCTACTTACAATCAGCCTGAGCATGCTGCTCAATGCCATTGCTCAGAAACCACATTACTGCAGTAAGTCCAATATGGCATTGTCTTACTTCTGCTATTTTTAACTTTGATTTTGCAATAAAGATGCAAGCTGGAGCTTTACAATTGGGTATACAATCTCATTTGATGCCTTGTTGTTAGACACCCATAGACTTGGCTAAGTATAAATCGTATAAAATCATATTAAAAAAAAAGGATAAAATCAATTGAAATAAATCAGATTTTGGTATTGTCAACTTAATTATGTGAACTGGTATTTGTTTTTTTTATTTGTGTTGTTACTTTTCTTATTTGCTTTGCCGTTTTGATTAGGGTTCCCATTTTTTTGTATTTGTATTGCATTTTTTATTTGGGCTGCCATTGTTCTGTATTTGAGTTTTTTAGGGTTTTTTTGCGGTGGTCCTTCTGGCTCACTGTAGGTATTGTAGGTATGCCAACATAGTGATAGATATAATGAACTATTGCGTTACAGCAAGAACTGGGTTCAATCTTGGGGTGTGGCAACTTGTACTCCCCGTATCTGGGTGTGTTTACTCTGGGATCTCCAGTTTCCACTCAGAGTCAAAAGGGTTAGGTTAATTAATTATGATCAAATTGGCCCTCAGCCTGAATATATATTACTAGTTTCAATATAACCTTGAATATGCATGTAACCCTGTGTTTGTTGTTGAATGGCCTTCAATGCTGCAGAACAACATTAAATACAATAAACAAACAAACAAAACCATAGTCGTAAGGACCCACATCTGAGTGGTTGTACATTCTCTCTGGGTCTGGTTTGACATACAGAAAATATTAGCTGTGTCTTTCTACATTCAATTGTTTTTATACCTTAATGTTTGCTTTGTGATTCAGAGGGAAGAGCCATTTGCTGGAAACTACGCTTCATGTGATCAAGGGTTCAAACTCCAAACTGAGATTACTGCTTTTTATGATGGCATTTTAGGGCCACTGGTTGGATTTAAAGAATAAACTCATAATATTTTGAGAATAAACTATTTATTTATGTTTTTCACTGGCCTTAAAATGTTGTCATACATTTTTAAGGAGTTTTAGGGTGTCTGTAACGTACAAATATAGATAAAACTCACACTTATGTCTCCTGACATTAGAAAGAGTAACTACTGTGCATTCAGATTTTCATATAAGGTATTGTCAGATATGAAGCCAGCTGGCTATGGCTAGAGATTCTACATATGACATCACCTTGATCACCTTGATTAATCAGTCTGTCAGACATTTTGTAGATGTCACTGGTCACATCACTGCAGTGGTGTTTCTAACCGCTGGCTAGGTCGGCAGGCCATGACACCCTCAAAACACCGAACCTAACCAGTCTTTGGACTGTGGGAGGAAACCGGAGAACCTGGAGTAAACCCACACAGACACGGGGAGAACATGCAGACTCCACACAGAAAGGACCCAGGCTGCTCCACCGTGGGATTGAACCAGATGTTATTGCACTGTACTAAATGTTGTGATGAACCAGTGTTCAATCCAGTGCTGTATGTGAAGTGCAAAAGCAGTCTTATCACACTTCTATTTGAAATGTAGAATAAAATTCTGCCAAACATTTTCTAACGTTTTCATTCCTTTTTGGTATTTCACAGAGTCACCACCTTATCTTGAGGGAAAGATTGCAGTGGTAAGTGGGCCTAATAATTAAGGACTTACTTTATGACTTAAAACACTGTACAGTTTTCACATTGGGTTATTTCTGTAAAAAGCACTCTTCGAAAAACTGTCTCATACAGATGTATCCTGAGGGAAAGACAAGGGTGTATGAGCAGTTCTTCTATGATGCTTTGGAAGAGAGGATTCGCGTTATAGCCGGTGGAAAGGAAGGCACTCAAGACTTTCTTATTGATCGCCTTCTGCTTTTCAGAGAGGTAAAGAAGCAATGACCAAGACAGCGAATTACACTGCTCACAAAAATTAGAGAATATATAAAAATAAATATGAAGCGATTAAAAAAGAGGCATTTGATTGTATTTAATAAAACAAAATCATCAGAAAGACAAATGAAAAGTAAAAAAAATTACTCCAGTAATGGAGCATGAACAGGATCAGATTGTAAATGTGACATACTGATAATACAGGTATAAATCAAACTTCTAACATACTACGTTCCTACTATACTTGACTAACATTTGACACAAATATTGTGGCACTGAACAGACTTAAATAAAAGATATTTAACACTTTAGAGAGCTGGAACCATAACTGATACATATATTAAAGCCCATAGAAGAATGACATGATGACGAGATATATACACTTCACTTTGAGACTGCAATAACAGGAAGCAAAGTTATGCAAATTGAGGAAGTAACAGGTGTTGCTGGGATCTGCAAATCATGCACCTAGCTCCCATCTGTGGCATGTGGGAGGGGAGGGGCATACAATCAAATGGTTTTTAGCCACAAGCAAAGTTTTTTAGTCACATGAAGGCTCAAAATCAGAGTCATGTAGGATGATTGTCTGAATCGAAATGTTTTAAATATTTTGTTTAAATAATCACTATCTGAGCTTACACTCCAGAACTCACTGCTTTGTTCTTTGTATTTTGCAGAAGATCTACTATGAAATCAGTTATCAAAACCGAAGCTGCATTAAGGTTCCCTTCTCTGCGGCCTTCACTCCTGTCTCCATTCCCATTGATGCCCAGCATAGAGCTCAATTTGTCCTGGGAAGCCTGTCTGCTCCTGGACAGGGCCTGCTGGTCAACAGCTGGGTGGGATCAGTGCCAGAGAAGAAAAGTAAATTTGTAATATGTAATCCACACCATGCACGTCTTTATCTGTCAAGTTAGACACTAGAGTCATCCTGCCTCTTGCTCAGTTTGTTTCTGGGCTTGTTTTCCAGTGAACTACTCCATGATCTTCACAGAGTTTGGCTGCATTCCTGTCACTTCTTTTTATACCATTGAGGGTGCTGGCCATTTTATCTCAAGGTTAGTGTCCTTAAACATGCTAAAAAATGGTTCTAGGCATCGACAAAACATAAAAATATGAGCACAGAAACAGAGTGCCAGTTGGTTTGTGACAGGATGTTTTGTGTACGAGCCAAGCAGTTTAATGATCATGTTTTTAAAAAATAAATCAGACGAAGTTGTGAAAATACAGAAAATATAAAAAACAAAAATGTAGTGTTCCTTACATTTACATTCCTCTGACTTTCATTTCATTTATTCACATATTTCATGTTTTTTTTCTGCTAAAGTTAATTTAATTTGTTAATATACATCCCAGTTCTCAGTGCACTTGGTTATACCTGTACGAGTCGAACTGCGTGACTTGTTTCAGCGGAAACTCAATTCATGATTCAAGTTCACAATAGCATTCAGTAAAGACCTCTGCTTTGTTTATTTTTACATATACAGTACTGTATTCTTAGTGCAATAGTGCAAATGTAGTGCAAAATATAGTGCAAATGTACAATACAACTCCATTAATCCATATAATATCTTATACAGAGAGAGTTTTCTGGGGCCTGGAACAGATTAATTCAGTTTACATTATTCCTTATGTGATCATTTTGCTCTGCAGTCTTCATTTTTGTTTCTCCATTAACAAATAAATGATGAGAACTGAGGTATCACTGTATCAGCTGTACCGGTACACGTTTACACGTTTGCTTCGGCAAAGCTTTTGGCCAACAATGCCCACACGATATATGTCACTTTCCTTTGAATTGCAAGTATCTCATCAAATGTCCTTCCAATGCTTCTTGGGTGTAATCTCCCTCTCCCTGACCATACATAACAATATACAACATTGCACAAATTACCTAACAATGCTGCTGCTTAAACGAGTAAAATGTCTACCTCTAGATATCGCATGGCATATACTGTCATACTGCCCAGCCCGGGTGGCTTAGCATTTAATTTGGAGGAATTAAATGAAGATTTGGACCTGTATTTACAGCAAATATTTGGGGTAAAACACACTTTCATAACTTGTTAGCTACATTATATTTATCCCTCTGGGCTACAACACCAAACATGTCATGGCTGATTGATTACCGTTAATGTAAGTAGAAAAATATGCAACACTTTTTTTTTGTCATCAACGATTCCTGGAAGTTCGTATTGCTTATTGTAAACAGGACGTTATTCGATATGAATGAGAGCAAAACTCTGGCCCCTAATCTAGTGTTATGCATATGTCACAAACTCTTATATATTGAAACTTTTCCCAGACGACCACCAACTGTGTCATTTATTAGTTTTGCTGAGTGTGTTCTTGTTGCACTAATGAAAAACGTGTTGACAGGTTGATTAAATTAGGACAAATGCACGAACCGGCTTGTGGCGCTGAGGAGCAAGCATGGGAAACACTGGCAAGTAATTTAAACAAGCTGTGATTATCAGGACCAGTGTATAATACAAAGCAGTGCTGGCTGTTGTAGAGTACCCATCTGACTAATGAGTTACTGCAGGACAGTACAAGTAAATTAAGATACCCTGTTTATCATTGCATCAGCATCAGTGGCTATTCACGACAGGAACAAGCTTACAACAATACTAGTCAAACCCACTCACACTGGAGCCATTTAGAAAGCTCAATTAACCTACCTTATGTCTCTGGAATGTGAGAACTCACTGGAGTAGCTGGAGAAAAATCACCCGGGCATGAGGAGGACATACAAACTTTACCCATTTAGAGTCTGAAGTAAGGATTAAAACATGGATGTCTGGGGCTGTGCAGACACTGTGCTAAGCACTTGCATCAATGTGTCTTTAAGAACCCCTTTTAAATGTTACGGTAGTTTTAATAGAAACATTTTACTGTTAAAGAGTTTCTTCTTTTAAGGCTTTATTCTCTTACTGTGCTTCTCTGTTGATTCCTGTTAGTTTTTTTCTGTGAGGGAATATTAAGTGGTGTTTTACTGGCCATGTGCATTCTTACTATGCTATAAAATACAGTAGCAAGTTGGAAATGAGTATTAAACAGTAATTAACTTTAAAATAAAATGATTTTGCCATGGAGTTGCCATTACAAATGCAGTCAAACCCCAATCATACAGTACAGTACAAAAAATCTTAAGCTATTAGATTAGACCGTACATCATTATTTTTTAATGTATTTATTATATTAGAACAACAAATACAGGACATTTGTATAATGTATAAAATAATGAAAATGGAAAATTACACTTGAGCACTAATTGCATCTGGCAGATTCATCAGGATGACAAGTTGAATCTACTACAGTCTGATCAAGCTTGATCAGGAATGGTCTTTCTGAAAGGGTAGCTGCCAAGAAATCACTTTCTTCATAAGGAAAATAGGGTGAAAAGGAGGGACAGGGTTTATTGGGGTAACAAATCCAAATTTCTGATGAATCCATCAAATCTTATGGTGTCCTGAGACTTGTGCACAATAATGTACCTTGTTCTAAGAAATGGCTTGTATAACAAGTGGTGAAGGCAACGCATTTGTTTGAAACTTTTTTTTCCTGTAACAAAGTAATATAATGCATTTTAGTACAAACTGAGTGTGTGAAGTTTGCATGTTCTCCTCATGTCTGTGTAGGTTTCTTTTGCATCATCCAGCTACCTCCCACATTCCACAGACATGTGTTAAGTAAATTGGTGCATGTATGTTATCACAGTGTGAGTGGATGTGTACATTCTGTGATGGATTGGCTTACTGTCAAGAATTGGCCCCAGCTCCCCCAAAACCCTAATTTGGATTTATTCGGTATGAGAAATAATTAAATCAGAGTGAATTAGTATTGTTACATATACTTGGGAAAGGAGATCATTTAAGAATGGCCTGCAGTAAGGCAGGGAAGGGCATGTGATGTTCTTGGCATTGTTCTTAAGCACCCATAAACTGAGTCAACAATTGTTGTTCTTATTTTTTAGATGAAAGATTGATCACACAAGGTATTTAACCTTCAGAGCCAGACACATTTCTGTCAGAGTTACATTCTTCATCAGTACCCCCTTTTCTGAAGTGTACTTCTGGAAAAAAGAAATGTTTATTTTAGTTTTTTCACTACTTTACTTAAGTAGATATTTAGGTGGCAACTTAACATCTATTCTATAGAAGAATAACATCTAACGGTTTCAAACAACTTTCCATGAATGTTTCTCTTCATCGATCACGATGAAAAAAGCATGGGTGGACTCCAATTTCTCAATGTTTCTGTACCATACAATACCATATATCAACACCACTCCTCTTTTCCCCTCTAGCTTCTTTGATATGGTCATTGGGATCGAAGACCCTCAAGTCTTTATTCCTCCATCATTCTGCAAATCAGCAAAATTGGTGGAGCGGGATGGTAATGCAGCAGACTTCTTCAGTGCACTTCTCTGAGGACCTTGGCGTACAAACCGTGATTCACCTTTTCAAATCACATAATGCAACTTTAGTAAATCTGCTGTTAAGTATTTTCCCAGCACTTCTTCCAGTCTTATTTCTACTTACTATGTTGTATAAGCAATTACTATAGGCAATAACTTGAAAATGGTTGCCTGTACTAAGAAGAAAATTCACTTGTAATGGAAGTCCACTATATGTTATAACTCACCTGGATGCTGCAGCAGAAATTCGCTGGCTCCACACTGTGGTGGGCGTTACTCAGACACATAACCGTCCATTTCTAAAGAAAGAGGAACATCCACATTACTGTTAAATCATTTAATCTATTCACTGTTTAACAGGCATCTTTTTTGCACAGATGTGCTTCTATCCCCGACTGGCAAATCAACTGGTGCAGGTGTGCCCCTCTCTGTATGTGCCCCAGTATAACAAGCAGTCTAGAAATGCCAACTGCAGACTTACATTAGAAATGAATATGAGGAAAACTCCGTAACACTAATGTTATGTTAAATTTTGACTTATGGGGGACTTAAACTCTTAACAGTCCAGTACAGCTTTCTCGTGGATAGAACGAGACATTTTGGAGAATTGTTAAGCATACTGTACTGCTCACAAAAATAAGGGGGTGGTCCAAAACGAAATATCCCCTAATTTTTGTGAGCAGTGTATTTTAAACATATTCGGAAAACATAGTTACACATTCAACTACTATTTTTAGTGTTGTTGGATGACTAAATAATTGAATCATTATTATTTGGTTTGTAGTGTTAATTGCAATTCCAATAAAGAAAAACTTAAGATCTGCAATAAGATGCCATTATTATTTTAAAATAATTCAATAATCATGCCTTAACTTGCTTGCTGCGACATTTTATTACAATGAACGGCTGCCGAGGTGTCAGAAAACACACAAAAAAAGGCTGACAATAGATTGGAAAAATTATACCTTTTTTAAGCGATGCATCTTGATGTCAGAGTAATGAACAAAGCCATGTAAAGGAATGTCCCAAATAGTTTAGGATCCTCACAAACTTTGTTCCCCATACACCGACTACTCTATACTGTATTGAGAATGTTAGGAAGAGGGATTTTAGATGTTATTTTTTTGTAACAATTGATGACTAACACAATGATGTGCAGAAATATAAGGTCATTCTCTACAGAGTTTGTTTAGAGATCAGAAATCAGTAAAACCATAGACCAGAGATGCCTAATGGCCTTACGCCAAACAACTTTTCTAGAGCTTTCAGACAAATTACCAACATTAAAATAAAAGGATGAGAGACTTGCTAATGTTTACTTCTGCCTGCACCATCTTAATTTTTGGTTAGCTGTCTTAAGTCAGTCTTTTTGTCATCTTGATGTTCCGATAAAATAAACCATGTTTAATATTATCATAAGTCTTAAGTCTGGCAAACCGTGATATGAACATTGTGGACAACCAATGTGAGTTTTCTCCGGCACCAAACAGGATGCAGAAAAGCGTGTACAGGAACATCTCTTGTGCCTGGAACACGAGACATGGGCGAGGCTCAGATTGATCCTCTCTTATTCTGAGCGAGTGCTTAAAGCTGTTCCTGTCATTTGCCTGTTAAAATGCCAAGAGTAAAATAAATAAAAACAGCATGTGTTCATTTTCTGCTGACCCACAGTATCATTATTATTCTGCCATATCATGTCTTTATTTTTGCACTGTTTTTTTCCGAACAAATCACTGTACACAAACACCTATTGTTCAACAGTTTCTCTTCTTCTATTGCCACCAGGAGCATGATGAGAAATAATCTCAAAATGAATCTAGTGGGAGTCTTGCAATTAAAGCACCATGCGAGAACCCCAGTATTTAAAATCTTTTCACAGTCTTCTTGCGTATGGCTAACATGAATTTCAGCACGAGACTGTATATTGTGGATGGATTTAGCTTAAAGTGTAACCGTATTGCTTTAAATTCACATTTACTGTTTAATGCAATACAATTCATATTGATTCAAAAAATGTTTATTGTCATGTTTAAACATGTTAACGAACACAACTCCTGTACTAAAACACATTATTTACCCACCAGCAGCATGTCCAGTGTCAGAAATCTGTATGACTGTCTTTGGAGTGTTGAGAGGAGATTGCGTGCTGGGCTTTCAAATTTACAGTTCACAGCTTTGGCGTCCAGTCGCAGCAAAGCAAAGAGTTGCTGGATATTACAGTTACTGAGCTGCTACTTGTACATAATGTCGTAATGTCCCGGTTTGTGCAATAGGCAAACTTTAGGATCACCGTCCCCGGGGAAGATGTGGTGATTGTCTGTTTCTCCCTCTCCTCGGTTCATGTACTCCACCAGGATACACATGTTCAGGGCCTTGGCTAGAGCAATGATTTGGACGTGGTTGCTCTCGTTGGACATTGGCTCCACCTTCTGGTCAACAGAGCAAAATATTCAGACCGTTCCAGATACAGCAAGAGATTTCACGTTTGACATCAGGTAATTATTATATTACATTATATAAATATTACATTCAGCTGTACTAAGTAAATTCTCATCTGTAGCTCAGTTATTAATGATATAACACAAATGATTCTCCTGGCAGTTGTTTGATCACATGTAATTTAACAGTCTAGAAGAACACAGATCAAACATTTACACTTAGGTCAAAACGAAATAAACACAGCATAAACAATTAAGTGCCCAAAGCAAAAGGGATCCAATTGCCTCGGATCCAATTGGCTTGGATGGATGCCACCTCCAGACACAAACTGCTGTATCTGAGAGCGGTGATGCCGGTCGGCTTGCTCATTAGCTCATGGTTGGGCTAAAGACTGTTCTAAATTGGTTGATGTGTTTAGAGACTTTATTTGTGCAATAACTGGTGTTTGTGTGGATGACTTTCTGCTGCTTATTACAATTACAGTAACAAGCTGTAATTGATGTTCATAAATGTATGTGTTTGTCCTATTGTAAACAGTACTCCTTTGTTTGTATGCCTACTACCTGCAGATTCTGTCTAACCTTAAACTCTGAGTCTCCGTTTCTTCTAGCTGGTATCTGTTTAGTGTTCATTTTTAAAAGACTCAGTATGCTTATAGTTAGGCTTCCAATGCGATGGCATTAAGGATGCTTTGCGGATGGTAACGGTCAACTCATGTTTTTATCAGTAGCTCTGACATATTTTTACGCATTTACCCAAACGCAGATATACCACAAGCTAGTCTGAAACGCTCTGCTCTTTGAAGGAGACGAGCAGCACGGCCACCGATGGCTGCTTATCGCACAGCGATACTAGAACGATACATGAACTAGAGGCAGCAGAAAGGAAAGGGCACATGTTCTGGATGAGACTGGATTTTCTGCATGAGACTATTCCAGACATTTTTCAGGAGCATCTTCAAAATAACTCAAGGTTTCAAATAATCTGGGAGATTCTGCTCTGATGAAAATGCAGGCTAGTGATAAACCCAGTTTATAAATTGTGAAGAATCCAGTGTGATACAAATCACTAATTAAATGAAACCTTAAGTTCATTTATCTAGAGTGAAGAAACTGTTTTTTTTTCAGATGGAAACTATGAGCTTACTGTGTTGTGAAAATCTTCAATGGTGAACTCTGTAAAACCGTGGCTTACGAGATCCAGTTTGCTCTTTGCGGCGATGGCTTTAAACCTGCAGGTGAAAACATTTTAAAATAGATGTGAATTCGAGCTCATAAATTTGCGTGAAATCTTGCACACTTTTAGACAAGTGCTTGTTCCTTGCACTTTTAATGGCCAGTGGCTCCGAAGTTGGACTGGGGACTGGGCTATTAGCCAGAAGGTTGTGAGTATAAGTTCCAACACAACCAAACTGCCACTACTGTTGGGACCGTAAGCAATGCCTTTGGCCCTCTGCTGCTTTGTTTGTATACTTTCTAAATTGCATGATGTATTATATGTTCAAATTCAAGAATATTTATTTTCAATGCAGTAATTAATTACCTTTGCAGTTCATTACTGTCATCCAACAACATCTCCAAGTATGAGAACCCAAAGGCTCTGTAGAAGCAGCTCCTTTCTGGGTGTGTCTTACGAATAAAAGAGTACGCAGGTATGTTCCAGCGGGGCAGCACAGTAGCTCTGGGTACTCTGGTTTCCTCCCACAGTCCAAAGACATGCATGTTAGGTTAATTGGTGTCTCTAAATTGCCATTGTACGCAAACACCCCAGCCGTGTACCTGGTAACAGCTGCATGCCGGTCCCAAGCCCGGATAAATGGGGAGGGGTGGAAAAAGCAACTACTCCACTAGTAAATATCTCATGGATCACATCAATAAAAGACAGTGTAGATCGATGATCCATCAAGTGACCGAGAGTCGGCCGCGACTGTACGGTTAATCCATCCATCCATGTTCCAGTGATTAGGTAACATCAAATAGCACATGCAACAACCTTGTCGTAAACACTCCTGCCAAACGGACAAAACCGCAATAAAATTAGTTTTTTAATTTGAACCATTCATTGTTTTCTTTTCTACAGAAGCATTTACTTAATCTCATTACTAGTTTGTACGTCATTCCTAGACAGGACTCAGACGAGTTACATTCAGATAACAGGAGAACATATACAACCCGAAATCTGTAATAACTGGGCTGTATTGGAAAATGATAATAAAATAAAGCAGTGTTCCTTACATTTACTTTGACTTTTATTTCATTGCACACAAATGTTTTGCTTGGTCAACTCCATTATATTTGTTAAGAAACATCAATTCCTGCATTTCAGGCCTGCAACACATTACAAAAAAAACCAAAACAAGATATCTAATAATGTCGTTGCATACATCGTATAAGGTATGTCTTCATATCATCTCTGGTGGTAACTAAAGGGATTTGGGATATTTAGTTATTTGTGTATTGCTTTTCACACACATCATTTATACAAAAATGTATTTCACATGAGCAGCACTGTGGCTCGATGGGTAGAACACTCCTGTGTGGGGTCTGCAGGTCCTCCCCGTGTCTACGTGGGTTTACTCCGGGTTCTCCGGTTTCCTCCCACAGTCCAAAGACATGCATGTTAGGTTAACTGGTGTTTCTAAAGTGGACCTGTGACTGTGTGTGTGCACGCCCGTTGATGGTTTGGCACGCCGTCTAGGGTTGATCCTGCCCTGGCCCCGTGTGGATTGAACAGAAGCTACTGAATTATTCATTATAGCATAACACTTAAGTAATTTAAATTAACTAGTTATTTATAGTGATAATATTAAGAAAACCGAATCGTGAGCAAAGTTTATCGTTACACCCCTACCTGTTCTTGGATCGACATCCCTGTTAGGCAGTCACTGCCAACTGATCTAATCACTGTGTCTCCTATTCTTCGCTTGAGAATTCCATCCAGAGTGGAGCAGCTGGAGGAAATGCAGGGTTAGACAACAGCTTTCCTGTCTGGATGCCAATTGGTGGAGAGAATTTTCAAGCGACTCAGAAGTCTTGCCAAAACAAACTGCAGAAAGCCGGAGGCTTCCCTTGGCAAGAAACCACGCTCAACTGTGCATAATGTTGTTCTTACCCTTATCTTCTGCTGGTAAATGGAGTCATTTTCAGCATTCTCTTTCTCGAGAATAGCCAGGTCTTGTTGTTCTGATATAAGAGCAGTGTTGGTGGCAATCTAGAATAAAGCACGGATCATGTGAAAAGCACACCAGGCAGTTTCAATTACATACACCGCATTCAGACAAGAAAACGTCACCATCACTTCCTGAGACAGTACTGTGTTCCTACAACTATAAAAGACCCTCTGTAGCTGTATAATTTCGCTTTATTGAAAGGGCAATATTATGATTGCTTCTATGTTCCATTTACAGTGATTTTGGCATCAACTGATTTTTGCTAGAATGCAGGTTGCAAGACTATATAAATACTAGGCAGTCATATTTACATCGGGCCAATTTAGAGAGACCAATTAACCTAACACATGTCTTTTGTACGGAAATTGGAAGACCCGGAGTACACCAGCGTGGAGAACCCACACTATACACAGGTGGGTCTCCAGGGTGGGGATCAAACTGGGGATCTATGGAGAACTGCCAATGAAAAATGATGAACACAAGTTTTTTTTTGACTGAAATATTTATCTGTACACTAATCTCATCATAATCCGATCATAAACTCTATTTACAGGTATGCACAGTTTAAATGGCATTGTTCAGATGGATGCTAAACAGCGCATACCTGTATGTTCACTAAATGTAGTTCAATGATTTAAAAATTTCAGGAATGGCACCTAGTGTGAACCTCGGAAATGATAAGGACATGTGTCCATAAAGAGGCAGAATATGTTCCGTTTGGCTACTGCTTTGTTCTAATTGTAATATTCTCTAAATCAGGTTGGGTTGTGAGATGCAGACAGTGAGAGAAAGGGGGAAAAGAAATGTGCTCTCACTTGTCAAAGCTTCTCAACATTTGCAAGTCTCAACTTCTAGGATAGAAGCATGGCCACAAGCAAGCGGGCATGAAATCAATAACCTTTCACTTGCTTTCACTATAAATGCAGGGTGAATGAAATGTGAATTCACAAGCTATTACTAACAAAGGACTACTTAACTCTAAATCTAACATAAAAACAAACCTTACCTCTAGCTAAATCTGGTCTTGCTGTGTATTATAGCTTCATCACATGCAATGCAATTGAATCCTGTCCTTAAATAACATTTTTAAAAGTATAAACACCATTTGTATTGGGATATTATTTAATGTAAATAGCTAATCACTGTCAGGCATGATTGATTATTTCATTATGGTAGTTTAATTAGCCAAGCACTGCTAAACAACACTATATGACATGGCGATTATAAACATCTGTCAAATTTATGTACCATCATTTATGCACCAGACTTAAGTACTACAGGCAATGAATTACAAAGGATAACCTGCTTTACTATAGGTACCCATGGGAACAGTCAGGATATAAATGAGAAGCTCAGTGCTCAAACCTGTATACTTTCTGTCAGAGCAACAAACTGCAGTGTTCCTTTAATGCACAATGACTAGCTAATTAACTTAAGGATAGTTTCAATTGACCATGCTTATGGAAAAGTATATCCGTTTAACTGCCTTTCCTCACCAGGATAGAGGGGTTGTGAAGTCTATCCCATCACCATGGAAGGGACGATGCATCCACACCACCGGACCGTCATGGTACCCTTCAGTCAGGATGTTAATGTTTTAAATCACTTTCCCGCTTGACAACATTCTTTAGTAACTTAGGAACTGAGTATATTAATTGATGTAATATTTAAATAATTTACCTCCATTGATGCTCAATAAAAGAATTTGACCGCTCAACATTTTGGGATCTCTGATGCCTGTCTGCCAACAAATGACCAGGCTACTCATTTACATGCATAAGAGCTGTATAAAAATCTTACATATAGCAGATTTGGTGGAAATTACACTTGAGTTCTCAAAATCTGCGTTATGCCCTGACCCATGAGCAATTCACTCATTAACGACCTTTCACTGCTGGACTGGGCAACTTATAGTACTCTTATTTAAGCATAAACTGAACAACAGCTCTGAATCATTACAATTTGCTATTACACTGTCTATCATTTGCATTAAATTTAACAAAATAAATACTAGATATTAATTATTAGGCTATTCTAAAAACTTCTAAAACATGTTGGCTGATTTAAAACACTGAATAATTATAGGCAGCTGTTTTTAGTTACACACTTGGTCAGGGTCACAGGATTTGAGTACACTGAACATACTGAACCCAGGCAGAGATTCACACTGGACAAGAAGGTCCCATAGACCACTCACCCTTCCCATTGCAGGTCCAGCCAAGGGCTTAGAAGTATGACCTTATGGCTTCCATTACTTCAGAGTGTACTCACTGCACACTGCATTGTCGCTCTAATTCCTGATCCTGTCCATCCTAATAACCCCTGAAGAAAATCTCAGCATTTCCATCTCTGCCACCTTCAGCTCCCTATAGTCAAAAATCATAATTAATATGTGGTGTTTGAGAGGACTGTGTCAGTGCACTAAAAGCCCATTAAGTACGTACAACAATAAATCCAATTGTGCTGTGCAAGTATGTCGTTAAAGTAGAATGCAATGATGTAGCAGATCCAGAACGTTTTAAGTGGAGCATGAACGTAAGCCAGCTGGGGAGACGATACATTCACACTCTAGCACGGCACAAGACAATCTGGAATTGACACCAATCTGCATGTGACACCTGACCTAGTCGGAAGGCACCACAGAGCCCAGTCTGCAGTGGTGAGAAGTGCCTTATTAGAGCTTGTGAACTGCATGTCAACTATTTCATCTGTGAGCCAAAGCTTCCCAATTTAACAATTAAACTGTCAATTTAGGTGAACTTTATACCATATAACTAACTTGCCACCTCGAAATACTTTAGAATATTTATAAAGAAACATGGGTCAGTTTTTAAGCAGGACTACTTAAATTGGTTTACATACTTTCAGGAGCAGATAAGGGTAATATTAGTATGATATAACCTGTTACCTAAATGTTTAAAACAAATGCCTCTTTCCAGCCTGAAAATCGTGTTCCGATAGCGTGAATGCGCATGCGCGTTTACACACGAGAAGAAATGTTAAAAACTCCGTAACAGGACAGGCATGCTAGTTTAGGAGGGGTTTTAAATGCATCCAGTAAGCTGACACTTGACTCTGCTTGATACGAATATAAATAACTATGTTGTTAGAAAACCATGAATCGAAAATACTACCAGTTAATACTTCGAGTCCGTTAGCGAACTTGCATGGAGACAGTAATTCTAAACAAATCGCTGGATCGTCTCTAGACGCTCTGAACTAATCTTCACGTGTAAGGTTTCCTGTTTGAAGACCACAAAGTAAACAAGCTTGCTGAAATCTCTTACCATCTAGATCTTTGAGATATTCCCTCTTGTTGTTGTTCATACGCGATGTTACTTGCGTTGCCTTTCTGTCACGTGCCCGTTATCCCACGAGGTTCATTTTCGTGGAAGGTATCCCGTAAGAAAACATTCCCTTGATTTTGGTGATTAGTGTCCATAACCCTAAAGTCACGTATCAAGGGAGTAATCGTTCACATTCTTCAGACTATACATTTCTGGGCATCTCATTTCGCCTTCATCATAAGTCTGATTAACATGCACTTCCTTATCAGCACACAAATCTAAAGAGAAAAATACTCCCAATACGAGATCATCTTTAAATAGGTTTATTTTAAGTGTAACATCAATACCACAACCATAAGCTCCCATCAGAAGTCATTATGCAGCCGAATAAGCGTTTTAAAGACTGGAGTGACCGAAATCAGGTGACAGGCATCATCAGGGAGAGGTAGATGGGCGACTTCAGGGTTGTTCCACTGGTCCCAAAACAGGTTTGACAGAAATGGGTGTAGAGGACATCGGCTTTCAGTCCATCCCAACTGGCTTGATCATTCCCTCTTTTTGTAGTGCTCAAGGTTGGCCAAGACCCATCCAGATGGAGCCAAGATGGTCAGTGAAAACAGTCCAAGACCAATTACGGTTTCCTGCACAAATAATACACACAGGCAGTTTTACTCAATACTTATTTTAAACCTGATTTGAAATATATTAGGGCTTAAATGCAGATAAAACATGTATTTTATAAACCGGTATTTGAGAGGTTTGGTTTATTCATTTATATTAGTCTGATTGATCTTGAAGCACCAAACATATCCTAAAAATAAAAGATTTTCTTATAAATTCAATCACTAGTTCACCAAGTTAGTGTGGGCAAGATCCAGGTGCCTCCTTAGATTTAGAAAAAGTGCCAAGTACTGATTTTTCAGGTTGCAGAAATTACTTAAGAATATTGTGCCATGGCGATTGTGTGCTTATTGTTTAGCTACATCGGAGTCTACGGATGCAAATCTCCAGTATATGCAGTTTCAGTCACTGCAAATAAAGGCTTCACTAGCCCCTACAACAGCCTGCTTACAGCACAGGTAATACTGGCTTCAAATCAGAAAACTATAAGACTAACCAGCATCCATACGTAAAGACATGAGCCTGACAAATATCGTGGCGAGAGCTTACAATTCTTTGTACAATCACCTAAGTTCAGGCTCTGTAAGCAATCAAATCACACAGCAACTAACACGTTAATGAAGTAAAGTCTAAATGCTTAAAGTTGTAAATGCTTAAACGCCTCCTTGTGGACAAAGCAAATAACGTCAGTAGAAATTGTTTTTGAAGTATTGCAATCCCTCTTTTTTAGCGTTAATATTATCTTCCTAAACTTATCCACACATGTTGAATTTTATAAGCCAAACTGACAATCCTACTACCAATACGTGCGGAAGTAAAGCACTTACAGAAACTTAAGTGAGCAAGACTTTTTATCCAAAGTCATACAACTGGTCAAAATTTAAAAGTGGGAAACTTCAGTGAATACTGAAGTGCTAATTGCTTTTCTTTTTTCGATGACAAAGTGATGCATCCAATGTATAATACTCGCAAAAGACCAAGTTTCCAAATTTCAAATGTGTTTCATTTTAGGGCTTTTGCTTTTTCATATTTTATTCCTACTTGTTCCTGGCCATGGTCCTTGTCCCTTTTCACTTGTCCTTGAAGAACAGGCATGAAAGCCCTGGGCTGGACACCAGTCGTTTGCCCCTACCCCAAGTGGTATACTGTTGCAGCGCTGGGCATGTTGCCCCATCAGCCTCAGCTCAAGATGCACGACCTGCCCCAACTATTGCAAGATTTGAACCCAGGACCCCAGGAACTGCTCAGATCAAAAGCTATTCAGAGATAACCAGTTACTACCGACTTTCTAAATACAATTTCACTGTTTTTAAGTTGTTAACATTAACCAAAATTAATCAAAGCAACAAAGACCCAGCATAAATTAAGCATATAAAGCCCTACTTATCTAAACTATATTAACTTTAACTGAGCAATTGAAGAACGTAAAGGCAGCTTACTGAAGTGAAAAAATATTTGTAAAATAACAAATGCTGATCAATAGTAATATCGATATACAACACCCACGTATCATCACACTAACAGTAATACGGACACCCTTTAGAATAAAAGGAAATTACTTCTGGCGCGCGAATCCTCTTCCGTTTACATTTCTTCTAAAAATGTCTCCAATTTTCTGTAAGCTCCTCTTTACTTAGCGCTAGTTAAAATATAAAATGAAATACTATGACTTCTGTTTATTTGACAATAATGAGCTAACATGAGCTATAGTCAAACGATTTTTGTTTTATATCCCCAGGAAAAACTATACATTAAAAAAGATTTTCGACAATTGAAGATAATCGACTAACCCCTATACTATCCGCATCCGTACGTATCGATTGCATGACCTTCCAATACAGCCTGTTAGCTTGGCTAGGCTAACGCTTAGATCAGTGTCTGCGCTAGCTAATTTTGGATTTACTGTTGTACTGTTATTGGATTTATATCTCTTGGTAAGAATATTACCCTTTTTATTCATAAAGCGACCGTGAAG
>JAUZST010063601.1:0-22825 GCA_034779995.1 Parotocinclus haroldoi | reverse complement strand
TAGTGGAGCCGACCTTTAAATGTTTAATACTCTTAAACATTAACCTACAGTTGGGCAAAAACATTAAAACAAAGCTTATTTTTTGTGTTGAATATTTTGTAATGTGTTGACTAATGTAATGAAAATTAAAAATAAAACAGACTCACTACGCTTTTGCTTGGCTGTTGGGCTCGAGGCTTAGGTCCCTACACCACTATGTTAATTATGTATACATGACCCAGCGTTGCTTGGCTGGCTGCTGCCCGGACGTCCAGCCTGTACGAGAGAGTATAGCAATATGAAAAAGGGCTGAGATCATTTCTCTTTTCAAAGTGTGTTAGGAACCAAAGTAGTCGAATGCCGACGCATGACTGTACTTCCTCAAGCCCTTCACCTCTGCTCACTCTCTTCCTTCAAGACTCAACCTAAAATCCATCTTTTCTCTCAATACGTCCCTTCTATTAACCTTCCATAGTGTTTTTTTAATTTGGCTTGTAAAGTGTCCTTGGGTCCTAGAAAGGATACAACATAAAGAGTCTGAGAAAGTCTTTTCAAAGTGTGTTAAGAACCAAGGTAGTCGAATGCTGACGTATGACTGTACTTCATAATGACTCGCAGCGCTCCAGTTCTTCAATGAGACCATGTTCAGAATCGAAACAGTCCAAGCAGATGGCTTGTTCAATCCCACAGACTAAGGGCCATGCTAATGAGGTTTTAGCTGAACCGTGGACCAGCAGAGGCTCAAGGCTCTTTTGATATCTCTACATAAGAGTCAGTGACTGAAACACACTGAAGCAACCTGGCCACATCCATACTGTTCTCCTGCAAAGAGAGAGAGTGTGTGTGTGTGTGTGTGTGTGTGTGTCAGAGACTGCTAGTAAACACTTTGGCGTAACAGAGGCAGCTCATATGGTTTATGTCTGCTGTTACGTTAAACAGTTGCAAAGCGTATAAGAGGTAGTGCTGGAATGAAATCGAACACAAATGAAATTTAGTTTGAAGAGCAGTGAAAATGAAGCGTTTTATACGGCAGACATAAACTCACAGTTCGATTGTGTGGATCGGAGCTTTATGGGCCTGAACGGTGTATTATTAGACAATTTGTTTGTTGCACTAGACTCATAGTGACAGTCATTTTCCTGTAAAGTCTTTCTGCGACCGAAGATCGGCTGCTTATTGCTTCACATGCCTGCCGGGAGGAATTTCTGTACAACATCACTCTTTTTAGCATGATCTCGAATTCATTGGTGTTGCCTCCAGCACTATATTTTACTCTGGTTTTTTTTTTTTGGTTCAATTGTTATTAACTTTTCGGAACAATCTTAAAGCACGGCTGCTCCTCAGTAATGGAAATGAAATACAAAACTGCGTTACGTTGTAACAGCGGAGTCTCTGGTGAAGAAAGTTTTATTAAACATAAAGTTTTGTTCAACAATGAGCAAAGATTGGCCATTGCTGCGCTTTTAATGAGCAACGACATGATGAAGAGCAGAGACTGCGGGAGCGTAGTGGTTGAGGTACCGGACCATGGACCAGAGTTCAAATCCCACATTTGAAAGTTTAATTTAGAGGCAGTTTAAAAGTGCTAAAAACCACTCAGTCAATAGTCGAGTAGCACATATTCGAAAACTCAATTCAATTCAATTCAATTTTATTCGTATAGCGCTTTTTACAACGTAACATCGTCTCAAAGCAGCTTTACAGTAATACAAGGTCTTAAAAGGCCAATCCCAAGTTGCCTAGGGCGACAGTGGAAAGGAAAAACTCCCTTAAATGGTAGAAAGAAACCTTGGGAGGACCCAGACCATAGCAAAGGGAAAACAACGATAGGGGTATATAGGGTACCCCGGAAGGCAGTGATGAAATGGAGTGTACATGACCTTATAAACACATTTGGGATTCAGGAAGAAGATAATAAACACCTTACTGGACTTATAATCATTAGGCAAAGTTCTTTTTGGACAATTCATTGTTTTGATGCTACATACCAGAAATGCCAGAGGATGATCTTGCTTCACTAGTTCTGTCTGGAATTCTGGCTTATCACTGACCTTGAGAAAGCTTTAAACCCAGGTTTTAAAACGTGACTCATTTGTAATAATGAATAGATCAATATAATATTGTAAAGCTGCTTTGGGACAATGCACTATTATAAAAAGCGCTATAGATCGCTATAGGACTGTAGACTTTAGATCACGCTAGGTCCATTTGTTTACTAATTAAACCACAACCACAATTAAACTACTTTTCATGTTGATTAAACATTATTTAACTAGATTAGACGTGTACATGAGGATGACACAAAGTCCCCAAGTTAAACAGCAGTATATTATTGAATTACATTTCTGGGACTGTGGTAGCCTAGCGGTTAAGATACTGGATTCTGGACCAGAAGGTCAAGGGTTCAAATCCCACCTCTGCCAAGTTGCCACAGTCGGGTCCTTGAGCAAGGCCCTTAACCCACAACTGCTTGGATTGTAAGACTGTATGAGTTGTAAGTCGCTCTGGATAAGGGCGTCTCCTAAATGCTGCAAATGTAAATTTGTGTTTTTGAAGGACAATGAGAGTGCAGGACCACCGTTGGGATTCAAAACCAGGTCACCGTGTTGGTGGGCCGGAGAACTGAACCTAGTGTTCCTTTGATAAATCTTTTATTATGGTTATTTGATGCTTGCTGAAGTCTTTTATGGTGTGTTGTGTTACTGTGGTTTGACGGCGTAACGCGTCAGCCTAGGGGGTAAAAACATTGAGTTTGTGACACATCACCTTAGCCGAGGTAGTTGGCATAGTATGCAAGTATGCATTTGTAGCTCATTTGATGAGCCTTGACGTAAAGGCATGCACAAGCATGCATGTTTATCTAAATGCCAGACGCCATTAGCTCTGGTATGTGTGCAGTTTTCAGAACTGTTGATCCACGAAGAAGCTCTGACCGAAGACTGTAAGTATTTCAAGCACTCAAACTGATGGACAGGCAGAAGAACTGCCGAATCGGGCCACCCACGAATCTTAACCTTCTACACTGTTTTATTCTAATTGAAAGCACATTTAAGGCGCCGAGCGATTCACGCATTCTCAAACAAGATACCCTCAGTCTCTGCTTTAATGTTTTGCGCCTGCAAGTGATGTCTGACGTCACATTTTCCAAATCTTGATTCAGGTCTCAGGACTTGTTAATGATGCAGTGCTGTTTAATTTGGCCCTACAGAGATTCCATTGTGGTAAGGACTTGTTTTGCAGTATCACACATAAGAACAAAAACCCACCTTACAACCAAAGGCTCCTCACCAGTGCTCCTGGAGATTAGGGGCTGGTGCAGGGGTCTGATATGCTAGCGTAATTCTGTGGGGAATCCTGAGTTCACGTTCCAGTAGGCTTCCAGCCATGACTGGCATTGTGTACAGGCACAACTGGATGCATCTGGAAGAAGAAGGCAAGGAGCAAGGCTGAGAGACAGTTGAAGTTGTTGGATATATAGCACTTGTGTCCTCGTCTTGGTCTCAAACTCAAACTTGGTTTCGTCTCGGTCTCAAACTGTTGTCAAGATCAGCCAACGGTCCAAATGCATCTGTCTGAGGTAATGTAGACTGGAAACAGAACGCTTTTCTATTGTTATTGAACGTCAACAATCCATTCAAAAAGTTTAAATCAGTCCTTTTTCTTTGCGACATTCTGATTGGCCAGCAGAGAAAAACTAAATACTGCTCTTCTCGTTCATAATCCGATCAACGGACACGTTTTATTTTTAACAGTCTGACTTTCAGAGGCATTAACACGTGCATTTGTAACGTCAGACTGCTTTATTTCATTCGTAGAGTTTTGGAAAGTTTTTGTTTAAGGGAAATGTCGAAATGTTAAACGCTGAAATAAGTTTAGTCCATATATTATATTATATTACATTTGTTATATTCCTATATTATATATGAGTTATATTTGGCATGTATATGATGAATATAATATTATTTGTTAATATGTATTATGTATAATGCAATACAAAAAAATCTTTTTGTTTCCGTACGATTCAAATCTGGTCTCGTGTCCGTCTCGGTGAACTCTTCAGTATGAGCCAGATGTTTGTTTGCCACTACTGGACTACAGATTACATGGGTGTAACCTTACGTTGTGTCGCTGTTGGAGCTCAGTGGTTAAAGCGACTACTAATCAGAAGGGCGTGACTTCAAATCCCAGCTCTGCCAAACTACTTCTGTTGGTTCCTTAGCTGAATTGTAAGTCCTCTGCTCAATTCTACCAACAAATGTATACTTACATGTGAATTAGGTGAAACTGTGGCGACAGAGGGAAAACGGCAGAGTGGAATCGAGCTTCTTTCCTCAGCTTTTTTACGACATGGCAGTTGGGAGGTCTGTGGTGATGAATGTGCTTCTAACAGACATCCTTGATCTATTTAAACAGCAGGCTGTTCTTGGGTCATTAGCCTGTGCTCTCTAAATAACAGCTCTGCCATGCAGACGCAGCCTTTATTGGAGCTGCAAAGTTAATTGTATAAACAAAGGAACAGAATTACAAGGAGACTAATGAATCCAGATTCTTCAGTAAAATTACAGTGCTCTTAGGTGTATAAGACATTTCAATCACCCTTAGCCAGAAATAAATAAATAAATGCAAAGCAACTGGCGGTTATAGAGCTTTCTCAAGAACCTAAGAGTGGGAGCTTGATTGATTTGTAGTCCAGAACCTTGCCCTAAAGCACCTCAGTCCCCAATTGCCTGGAATGGATTCAGTAGGTAAACGCTGAGTACGTTTGCATGCACTAAATAAACTTAATAATGCGATTATAGCTGGATTACTGCAGTTATCTGATTATTCAAGTGTCCATGTGCACAGCATTCTCAGATCTAGAAATCAGATCAAGAAACGTGATAGAGACCTGGATTTTATTTCAGTAATCGGATTTCTCAAAGCGTGTTACACGGTGTCGATCAGATTTGGAACTTAGCGGCTCTGCATTGTGCACAGAGCAGCTGGCAGACATAAACCTGGTTGCCAGGTCTAGTATTCTTAGTGTACTTTTACTTGCTTTGTGTTTATTTTCATAGACCAGGTGAGGAGGAGATTCTCTTGTGGGATCTGGCGACCCCTGGGAATTAAACGCGGCACCTGCTGCATATGCTCAAGAAAATGAAGAATTTGGTTCTTTTATATTAATAATTGATGTTTGCATCACATCTTTCTGTGAGATGATTGGATTGTTGCAAAGTGGAAATGAGATTATTGCCTGGGTCCCCCATACTTCTCGATCAAATTATGGAGAATATCTGATTTTCTGCAGTTATTGGATTATTAAACGTATTATGGAAACACACCCCGTTTCTGCAGTTCACTTGGTAACAGCCTAAGCCAAATTCAACCCAGTGGACCTCTAAGTGTTGAAATGGAGAGTGGCCTAGGCATGGGATTTGTGGTTTAGTTTTGTGGTTGCTGTTAATAGACATATATTTCCAAAGTCTAGTCAGATGTAATACTTAATTTCATTACAAGTGTATAGTGGGTCAGGCTCACATACTCTAAAATTCCAGAAATAGAGCAGCTGCGTTCTGTAAGCCGGTAATTGTGGGCAATGTACAATAATAATCACAGATATTCTGTGTTCTTTATTCTATAGAGTTTGGTTTGGATAATTACATGTTGGTAAATCTCTGAAATTTGTACTGCAATTAACGTCACGCGGTCGCAGCCAGTGAGCCCACGTACGCTCCAGCACTCCAGTTACCTCCAGTCCTGTAGCTTCAGGTTCTCCCAATCCTCATATTTCACATCTTTCTGGTTTCTTCTCTTTAAACGTTTTATAGCATGTAGGCAGTTATTGATTTTTAGTTGATGAAGAGATCTTAACTAACCTCAGTAAGACTAACAGTCTTTTTAATACTTTTGGTCAACCATACAAATACGTGAGGGGTTTTTCTTCAGGGCAGGCAACGAACCATGGCCAGTTGAAGCCAAAAAATCAATACCCTATAAAAGATAAGAAATCTTTTCATCATTTGAGAAAACTTCTATAATGTTCTGCCTCAACCGGCCACAGCTCAACACCTGCCTCGGCGAGAAGCGCCTGATATGTTAGACGCCCTTTATTCGTTTAATGAATAAAAAAACACACTCAACATTCACTTCTTCCCAAAAGTTAGGTTGAAATTCCAACTAAAAAGTGGCTTTTAAACCGTGTTTTTGAGAATTTTTTCATTTAGAAAAAAAACCCAATAACGATGAAAAGCACAGAAAATAGACCCGGTTCACCATTTGTTTTGAGAAGCCGCCCCTCAAAACTCGCCTTTCGACGTAATTTATCTAAATATGGTACCTTTTTGCATTCTCAACGAATCAGTTTCGTCCAAACAGCAGTTTAAAAAGTCATAACTTGATCTATTTTTTCCGGTCATAAAAGTTGTTTCAGTTTTAGATCAAGCATTAAGTACAAAAAAACATTTTTTGTGTCAGACCTTACATTTCTTACCAAACTCCAACCATCCGTCCTTGCTTTACTTTAGATCGTTATTTGATTTTTGAAGCCTATAATGCATTGCCTTCTCTTTGACTTACCAGCACCTTTACAGTCTCCGACGTCCTTGAGATCAAAAGTTCAATTCAACTGAAAAATTCTTTTCTTTCCTCCAATAAGTACATTACAAATTCACAAATCAGCTTTTAAAGCACAATCAAGATGGTTATGCGGAGGTGTCAGTGGAAAGGAAAAACTTAATCAGAGGCATAAAGATAAAAACCATGAACCAGGAACCAGGCTCAAATAAAAACACCCTGCCTCCGCTTGGTGAGAGCTGGATTACATTTTTAGGAATCGGAATTGAAACTGTAATTGAAATTGAGTAATTTTTGTGTAATTCATTGTAAAATGAATTATCTGTTTATCATTGTTATTTTTTCTTATCCCGTATGCAGCGTTTGCTTGCAGTGCAAGTTGCTTTGACTCTGCTTTATGAGGTAATTGTTCCAAAGTACCTCTTATTATATCTTGATACTAATGTTAGATTTATTCTGAGAGTCTGATACACTAGATCTAAACCTAGACAAAAGCGGCTTTGTATCGTCTCTAAGTACTGCACTGAGCAAGTGGATTTAAATTGACCTGTTCTGCATGAATTCGAACCGAATCGGGAAAATCTGATCATCTGATGTTATCTCACGTCAGCATGCACCATTTACGTCTGATTGCATTACTTGGGAGTGCCGAATAATTTGGCCTCGGTGAGTCAGAATTTTGGAGGGGTGGTGAGCCAAGGGCCACAAGTGACTCATGTGTAACGTTTAACATCTGCAGCACAAGCACAGTTCGTTAGAAGCTCCCAAAATGCATGCAGTCACATTAAACCTGGATCACAGGATCATGTTTTAAAGGAATGTTACTCAACATGTTATTATGAAGGCAAAATTGGGCAAAATTAGAGTAAAGCAACCCTTGCTGTCTCCTGAAATGCCTGCTTGCAAAGGAAACGCATTGCACCGCGACATAAAAAAACAAAAGTCAATGCGCTGCACACGGATTTACACTGAAATAGTATTTTACCCATCTTAAATATTGAAAATCAATAGAATATAGAATTTAGAAATTCAATATGTCAGTCAGTGGTGATTCAATCTGTCAATTTAATAATATTTAATAAGTACAGTAAACAGTGGAATGTCGGAATTCAAACTTAATGGGTTCAGGAAGGAATTCGGATTTGTTCAAAGATTAAATCAAAATTTCCCCATAAGAAGATCTGTAAATAGGGTTAATCCGTTCCTGACCCCCAAAATGATTGTTGTTGTTTTTCTTACTCCTATATTTATGTGTAATTACAGATTAAGTGCACGACTGAAGCACATGTTGTAATACAATAATAATAATAAAAATAATCAGTAACGACATGAATTAAATGAAAATGTACTTGTGCTTTAGCCATAGTGTGTCTGAAATTGTGTTTTATCTTAACCTTTACTCTAACGTTTCACCTAAATATGAGTCTGTGAAGCTTTTCCTGTCTACCGAAACTGATAAGCTGTCCCCTCAATCCGCAGAAGCACATTAGCTCATGTGCTAGGCTCTGTTGACCAAATGCTAAGCTGTGCTGGCTAGGCGTTAAGCTCTGCTAGCTCTGGGATAAGCTCTGCTAGGCTCGGTTCCCTGACCTTTTGCTGAGACCCAGTCTTTCCCGCTGCATAAATCCTATATGAGCTCTGGGCTAGTTTTGTGTCACCGCTCCTGGATCCCATTACTTTTAAAGCCGTTTGTGTCAGTGCTGATTGTTTAGCTATTTAGCGTGCAGCGCTAACCCTGAGTGGGATCTCACGGCTCATTAACGTACACATTTTAATCTGTCTGAGAGATGAAAAATGACAAGCGACCTTTAATTATTAGCTCAAATACGCTGGTAGAGGGATACAGTTCTAACCGTTAAGTCTGTATTACAGTCTGTATTTAATATAGTCTTTGTATTCCCATGAAAATATTGGTGATTTGACGTTCTGGCTAGTGTTTAGTTGAAAATGTTGAAATGTCTGTATTTTTATTGTTAAACTGAAAAAGTAGTCCAGTTAAGTCAAATTGATTTATATAGAGCTTTTTACAATGGAACATTGTCTCAAAGCAGCTTTACAATCTTATATATTCTTAAAAGGCCCAAGTTGAGCAAGCCTAGGGCGACAGTGGAAAGGAAAAACTCCCTGAAAGTAGAAGGAAGAAACCTTGGGAGGACCAAGACTCAAAACGGGACCCGACCTGCTTGGGTGACCTAGATGTTAATTAGGTAAATAATTAAAAGTATATTAAAATAATAGTAAAACTAAGTAAATAATGCAATGATATTTAAGTTAGTAATAAAATAAGTAACAATTTTTTAAACAAAATAGAGCTTAAGATTAGTCCTCAGTGGGAGGTCCTTGGAGGCACATCGTCTCTTAGTGACTAAATGATGGAGGGAGTTCCTGCTCTCTGGTGGGACTGGGTTCTGTTGATGAAGACCAGTAGAGTGATGCTGAGGTTTAGGAACGTCTAAGTTTGTGGTACTGGAACTGGTATCGGAAGATCTCTTCGGAGAGAAAAGAGAAAATGTAGTTACTTATTGGTTAGGAGCCCAATGTCTATTATCAATCACTGATCCCATGTGCAGCATGAAGCTCCGGCAGCACTAACTATAGCAGCAGGGAGGGAGAAAGTAGGGATTTATTTTTTTCTGTGTTAAATTCGAACAGGTACAGGTTTAAGCCAATGTTTTACCTAGTTTTGTTTTGATTTGATATATGAAATGGCTGTTCAGGGAATCAGCATCCACTGAGACACAATCCTGTCCATACGAACTCACCTCACCAGAGATGGGCCAGGGACCAGGACGGTTCAGCACTGTGAACCAACATTGTAGGACTGAACCACACTATAGACCGTTTGGCTCAGCACTGGTAACCAGTTTCATATCTGCTGAGTCGCCGTGGTTCATATCCCATATCCCAGTCTCTGCCGAAATGTCTGTCAGTGACAGAGTTGTGTTTTGCTTCCTGGCATCGTTGTACATCCAGAACCTGGCAGCTCGATTCCTGGCACCAGAGCACAAGTCCAGATGGGTTAGCGGTACCCGTGACGTTCCGTTCTGCTCGGGACACCTTCCAGATGTGCGTTCGCCAGTGTGTTTTGTCTGATCTCAGTGTCTGTGTGATGTGCAGTGCAGATCTGGGCTCCCCCACGTTACATAAATATGACATTTCTGCAAATCGGCTTGTTTTCAGCAGGTCTCAGAACAGTCTGACCTTTTAACCATGCGTTATGATTTTCAGATGGGTGCCGTACTTAGAGGTGAAGATGTGTTTTGATATGATTTTCTGAAGTTGTTTTTCCTTATTTGAATGATTTGCTTAGATTTATATTCAATTTTAACGTTGCAGTTGTTTTTCCTTAGTAAAGAAGCCCACGTCTCACAGACTGTTACAAAAGCCAGAGCAGGACCAACAAAGCAATTTTTTTCCTCTACTTAATCTTAAAAAAATGCTGTTAATTACAATAATTAAATAACTTAAATTACTATAATACAAATGAATTATTTTGTTTTAAATCAAGCAAATAATAAATAATTTGCTAATTTTCATCAAGTTAATACACTGCTCACAAAAATGAGGGGATGTTTCAAAATAAATATAAAGAAAATCCCACGAGAACGGCTGGATAATCTGATCCTGTCCGTGCCCCGTCCCTGTCAGTGTGCTTTGACACTCTTGGGTGACCGTACACCCTACTGAGCACAATGTGGGGGCACTCTGGTCCAGTTTGATCCTCCTGTTCACTCCCATAATTATGTCCCTTGTTACTCAATCACCGTTGAGTTTGCATCTCATTTGCATGATCGACCAACTTTCTTTGAATTTAAATTGGCTTTTCTGATGATCTCGTTCGATATAATGAAACCAAATCTCCCTTTTTTTCATGGCTTTATATTCATTTTGAAATATCCCCTCATTTTTGTGAGCAGCTGTATTTAGCTAGTGAGAGCTAGAGCTGAGTTATCATCCTCTTGACTACGGTGACCTTATCACCCTGCCAGGGTAAGCAGATCTTCATTTAAGACTTTATTTATATCTCTGAAGTCAGTCCTGGAAACCACATGAATTCCATTCAGACATTGTCCGTAGCTCAAAGACGAGATGGATGAGGGCTCCAGAGAAGTTAGGATGCTGTTCTGTTCAGGAAACAGCTGACATCGGCAGTCCAACAGATCGATACACACAGTGGGATCAATGTTCCAGTAAAATAAGTCATATAATAAGACAGGAGATAGTTAAGATGGAAGATCTCGCTGAGAAAAGCATTTATTTCAGATGCACGACAGGTGAGCGAGCATAACGCGCTCTGCATTTAAGAATATAATTAGGGCTGTCAAACGAACCGCAACAGATATGGCATGTGGAAAAATGTGGGCAGACTAGACACTGGGGTTTGAGTTAAGGTTTTAGAAATGAAGTCGTTAAGTCATTAATGGTTTGTTAAAAACGTTATGGATAATTTATACCTGTCAACTATATGTAATTAGGGCAAGGATGCATAAACTGTTGCCTATGATTTTAGTTTCTTAGTCAGTCATTATGGGAAGGTAAATGTGTGTTTAAATAGTCATGAATGTTTGTGGATTCTGTTTTAATGAGTATAAAGTCGTAGATGTTCGTACAGCATTAGAAAAGAAAGCCTGTTGAACAGTTTAATATACAAAGAGTATTTTAAGGAAATAAAATGACTCGTTCATGTTGCATTTAGCAGCGAAGTGCAGATAAAGCGGGGTCGTTATCATTTTAAACACTGCAGGAGGTGTTAGGCCGGGCAGTGAGATCATTAATGACTGATTTTGGCAGCACCAGTTTTTCAGGTCCCATCCAGCCCAGTCTGTTCTTGCTGTGTGTAGATCATTAGTCAGAGCTTCTGATTGGACATTGCGGCTAGATTTCTGAATTCCCACAGTGCACTGGCCACCCACAGCTCACAACCTGCTCATAAAGCTTTATCGCAGCTGCTTTGATTTGTGTTGAATTGAAGTTTGGATTAGGAATGTGCCAGGATTTGCTCGTGCAACGTTTAATACACTGCTCACAAAAATGAGGGGACGTTTCAAAATCAATACGAAGACGATCCTATAAGACCCGCTGGACAATCTGATCCTGCCCATGCCGTCACTGTCAGGGTGTTTTGGCACTCTTCGGTGACCATACACCCTACTGAACAGTAAATGTGGGGGCACTCTGGTCCAATTTGACCTTCTTCTGTCGAATTGACCCCCATGAATATATCACCTACTACTCAATCATCATAATTGAGTTTGAATCTCATTTGCGTAATCGAACACCATTCGTTGACTTTTCTGGTGATCTTGTTTACTGAATTAAATTCAAATGCTTCTTTTTAAATTCATTTCGAAATAGCCCCTCATGTTCGTGAGCAATGTAAATATTGAATCTACAGTTTTACTGTGGGACTGTCTCCTGCGTTGCCTATTCTACTTTTAAATCTGTTCATATCTGTAATGCTGTATTGTTTTAAGGTCCATGATCAGAAGGTCCAGGGATCCTGCTGAACTGACCCTGTTGGGCCCCTGAGTGAGATCCTTAATGTATGTAAAACTCAAACGAACACGTCTTGGTGTCCAAATCTTCCAAAAGGTCAAACTTCTGGTTGGTAATTAGTCCATCAGGCTCATGTATTGCTGGGTCAGAGTCCAAATTTAAACCACTAGAGAGTATTTGGTTTGACATTAAATTCAAATCGACTGGGAAACATTTTACAACAAATTGTCGACTCTTTAAAAGCACTACAAGTGTGTGAAACAACACTGGTTTTGCAATTTTGGCTCATTTTTTTTGCCAAGAAATATAAATCTAAAGGGTTTAGTTAGGTGCTGTTATTGAATTGACCCGTTCTGCGTTCCCCTGAGTCTTTGGGACTGTACATGGATATAAATATGTTATGATTTAATAGACAGCTAAGCAATTTTGTTCTATAATGAAGCGGTCTAGAGCAAGAATGAGGCGACAACTAGCTGGTACAAGAAACATTTGATTCCTGCAAACGGAGGCTGAAAGTATGAAAAATATGCCATTTTCCCAATATACTGAATTTAACAATAAATATATCTTCAGTAAATCCGGCCAGGGTTTCCTCAGAAGTCCTTTTAATCAGAAGTCCTTTTAATCTGTTTTTAAAAAGATTTCAGAAACACTTGTGTTGCACCCAAGCAAGCTTAGCTGATCACCGAGTTCAGGCATGTTCAGGCTCTTCCTGCAAACCTCATGAAGAACCAAATGAAGTCACTGAAATAATACGCAGGTTTGATTGTGCTGCCGGCTCAATAGTTGTGTTAAATAATGCAATTAATATTAGCAGGACAGGAAATTGCCCTACAGTTAGCAGGACGCTGGTCATATCTCACAATGATTAGACTGCTTCTGTATCTACTGGGTGATTAGAGCGTAGAACTGTGGAAAATCTATCAGAGGATTTAATAGAATTAGTCCCACCAGCCTCCCAATGATCACTGCTGTGATCTTGCACTGTTTATTGGCCGGTTACTTATCGCATACTTAAAGTGGAGATACATGCTTTTTAAATGACAGTGATTATTCATTCATTATCTTCCACTGGGCGCCAATCCATCTTAGGGCACGCATACACACATTCACGCACACAGTCACACCCTAAGGGCCACTTTGGAGACACCAATTGACCTAACACACATGTCTGAGGTACAGAAAGGACCCAGGCCGATCCATCCTGGGATTGAACCCGGGTGCCGCCCCACCGAACCCCTGACAGTGATTACGTTATAAAATGACACGTTTTAATTTGTTTAATAAGAAGGATTCCGAACTATACTGACGTTTTCACGCTGTACATGGAGTAAAACTTCAAACAACACCAAACCACGACGACTAATGTCAGCTGTAATCAGCACTGTGCTGTGTAGCGGGCGGGCACGAATGAGCCTGTAAACCTTTCCGGTGTGATTTGTGCAACACGCTGTCGAAACGGGTCGAGATGTTCAACGGGCTGTCTGTACTCCCTCTGCAAAAGTGATGGAAGCAACTGCATGCATGTCATAAAAGCGTTCACATGTCGCTGTAGTGTTCTGTGGTCCCCAGACACCGTGTCACACCCAGAGATAGCTTAGATAACTCAGAGACCTAAACATTTTTCTAGCTCAGCACTGTTTTCCACAGGGTTTTAGAAGCATGCTTCTGCACGTAGACAAAACAAGACAATGTTTTCTATCATTCCAGGCTGTAAGAGCATGAGCAGTTGTTTGTTTGTTGGCTGTTATATCTAACTAGACTTCAGAGGTTCATTAGTGTGTCTGGGGCGTGTTTATTGACTATATGAATTACACAAAAGACCCTCAGTGTCCTCCAGTGACTGTTTTGGATTATTTACAAATTCAGCAGTACTAACAGAGCTACTTAGTGGCTTTTTAAATGCCTCTTCTCTCTTCACTCCAGTCAGCCAGATGTCTGTTATAGTCAGGGGTGAAAGTAGGCCGGAACGGTCGCGTAAGGAACGAGGAAACACATCGACCAGCCTCGTCTCCCTATCAATTGCTAAGCTGTTCTGAATTGCTTTCGAATTGCTTCTGTGTTTTGATCCGTGCAAGACAGAACCCAGGTGTCGTTCCTCACCGCAAGTTAACGGTAGTGCCAGCTTCCTGCACCGCAGCTGACTGAAATCCAGTGCAACGGGATTTGGGGAGTCGGGCGTTTGTTTCTGAAATCGTCCAAATAACGTACGTAGTAGATCAAGTCGTGATATTGCAAGGCATTCTGCTTTAATCCAACAGCTAGAAAGTAAGATACCTTTTTTAAACCAAACAACCCAGACACTACAAGCATGCAGCAGTGATCTCGCTCCCTAAACAACACAGCGGCTCAGATAGGGTTGCCAGATCCCACGAGGGTAAGCAGGCAGGTTTCTGGAAACAAGCCCAGAAGTTTCTCGAAACGGGGAACCTACTCACATGTGAGAGCAAGATGCCGCCCGGGTGTTAATGGAAGTCTGGGATCCTGTAACGTTTTTCTTTATTTGACAACTAATTATAAATTGGAAAGACGAAGCTATCATTGTTAACCTTATTAGTCAGGAATGTAAAGGGAGAGTTATAGAGCAGACAAACCATGTGCGAATGACTTAAGAAAATAAGAAAGAACAGATGTGACAGAAGGTACGAAGCTGCCGATGCCGTATAACTGTTCCCGTTCCGTTCCTAAATTCAAATTCAGTTTCGTTTTTGTACTTCAGCTGATCTTCAGTGCCGTTGCTCTTCAGCCAAGCTGCGAGTCCAATAAGAAACCAGTTTGTTTGACTTAGTGTACTGACTTTGAGCTTGGCTCATTTTAAGTATCAGGCTGGTCATTAAGAACATCATCTTCCACTGTTATAGTCATTATAATGCATTCAGTCATTGACTTGTATAACTATAATGTTGCTGATTTGTTAAGCCTGGCACTGTTATTTGTGTTGACGGCGTAGTGATACCGGAAAAGCTTTGCTCAGAATGAGTGCCATTACCATGCAATACTGCCACTCCTAAAAGGTCTCTGAGCCAATCAGATTGCGGGGTCTGTACTACCTGTGGTGATATATAATATTTAATGAACGGACATGTCGTATGTTTATTGATATGTCCTCATTTCTCTCACGTGTAGATAAGTGTGTGTTTGCTGTGCACATTGGGGTTTGCTAACAGTGGATGTGTATGCCTGCTCATACAGCAGGTTTTTCAGTGCCAGTCGGCTGAATCCAGCATTTTTAAAAGCTCAATATTTTTGGTTCTCTAACTGTGTCACGCGTGAGCTCTTAGCCCGTGAATATATCCCTCTGCAGCAGCAGAACTCCCTTTAGGTGCTTAGGTTTTCCTTGCTGCGATTCCTGTTGCGATTCCTGAACTTTAAATTGCCATCTGTGGCTCATGTAGGTTTCTTACCACTGATTCTGCATGACACTTACTTGGCCAAAGGTCGAAAAAAAAGGGCTATAGGGATGTTGAGAAGGAAACGTAACATTTTTCTTTAGAAACACGTCAACAATAAGAGGCCAGAGGTGACTGGCATGGGAAAAAAAAAACTGCCCGAGATGCAGAAGGAGAAAAGAAAGGGGTTCTCGAAAGCACCTGGGTACGACTGGCACTCTTAAACAAGAGATTCTGAAGCAGTGCCAATGTTTGCCTCTTATGTGCATCCTGGCAGAAGGCTCTTTCTGCCTTAGGGTGAACAGACCTTGTATTCAGCCGAAACACTTTCTGCCAAACTCTTCGCTCACACAAATGCTCTCTAAGATGACTGAACACTCGCCTTCTGTGCTCAGTTCATCCCTGAGAATAATATTACGGAATGTTGCGTCCTCTACAGCGTTCAAGATTCATGTCCGATGAATTATTCAGTAATCGCATGTCATCGGAACGAGAGCCTTGTCTGGGTTTTGAGTGAGCCTGTTATTGATTTAGTACAGCGAGTCACTCAAGGATATCCATTGTCCGTTCTGGAAAGGAAATAAAACAGTCGCTCTGCACTGTGTATGTTGAAGACAAAAGAGAATAGCGCTGCTTCTGACCCTTGAGTGTTTTTTTATTGGCCCCCTTTTTGTCACTTGAATACGGACGTCCTCCAGTGACCTTGTACTCCTTCTTCGCAAAAACACTTCACTTGAAGAGAAGCTTTTACTCTCACAATAGGAGAGTATGTGGACAGAGTAAAGTGACAAGTTTGTACGGCTTTTATTGTGGAAGCAAAGTTTTTTAAGCAGACCTTAAAACAGCAAGGAATCAAACACGAATAATCAGTTCGGTTCTGAGAGCCTGAAATTGTTTTATTTTCTTCTTTTTTTTTTTTTTCGAGACATTTCACGACTGCAAACCCAACGATTCACAAATAATTCACATCAGCCATGCACGAGAAGCCATGTTAATAACTGACTCAAGTCCACAAGTTTGTTGTATCACTTTGCCCCCTGCCTGTACCCCTTTTTTGTTCCACGTCTGGAGCACCACTCTGTATTTCTATAAACCTCCCACATGGATCCAGCTGCTATTTGAAAATTGAATGAGCTTAGCAGGTGGTACGAACTACTTCTTTCATTTATTTAACAAGAACCGAGCAGCAGAAAAAGGACTGAAACCCCTTAAGGGAACAGACCAAATAAGAATGCTACGTACTTTCCATCTTTAATAACCTAACAAGAGATTCACCTGAGCCTTGGTTAGATCCCGTATCTTGTTAAAGGCTGATCACTAAAACAGAACTCCTTTTAGAGCTTCTAATACACTGCTGACAGAAATGAGGGGATATTTCAAAATGTAAATAATGCGATTAACAAAAGATGCATTTGATTTGATTTCCTTAAACAAGATCATCAGAAAAACAACTCAAAAGGCAAAGAATGTTGCTTGATTATACAAATGAGATGACAAACTCGGTGATGGTGATTTATTTGTAAGTGATTTATTCATGGGGGTGAACAGAAGAAGGTTAAACTGGACCAGAGTGCCCCCACATTGACTGCTCAGTAGGGTGTATGATCACCCAAGAGTGTCAGAACACACAGACAGTGACGGGGCATGGACAGGATCAGATTATCCAGCAGTTCTTGTGGGATCCTTTTCATATTCATTTTGAAATAAGGACATTAGACGTGTGTGTTAGCATGCACTTAATAATCAGATAACTGCAGAAAATCAGATTCTGTCATTAATCCGACCAACGAGCGAGCATAAATCAATGTAATCGGATTCCTAATTTGCACGCAGCAAGTAATAGCACAGAAATTTGTGATATAAACGTCAAACTTCAACTCATCAAAGTCTTTATTTTCTCGCTTATATTCTTCGTCTCGGAGTCTCCACAAAGTGTTCAAGGCCCGTTTCGCCTCCTTTAACTCTGTGGAGCAGTTAAATATCAGGGTTGCCAGATCCCGGGTCAAAAAAGTAACAATCAATGGAAAAAGAGGAAAACAACTAAGCCGAAATAGTTATAATAGGCAGACCTGGCAACCCAGGAATGCATTCTAATAGTAATCTCAATCAAGAGCCCGTATATGGCGGTAGCATTCACTGGCCATAGTCGAAATTAGTCGAAAATAAGTGTGTTCCCTGCAGATATTGCAGATGTCTGTGCGTTCCTGTTTTATTTAGTCTGGATTTAATTTAAGATCGGGGGAGCGTATGGTTCTCATAGCGTTAACATCCTGGCACTTTTCCATCTCCAGTTAAGGTCGCGATAGACTCACGTACATAAGCTGCCTGGAGCAGAAGTGCGCACACACACGCCCACACACCCTGTGTTTGAGTTTGCCTCATCAGATTCAGTAAGACGTGTCTGTCCCTGTGTTGATTTGTCATCTCTCAGAGACACTTTGATGTTTTATGAGGATCTCCTGCTGCTCCTGTGAGAGCAGAAGCCTCGAGGCATCTACCTCCATCTCAGATAAATTCAAGTACTCCTCACTTATTACATGTTCTGGACTATTCATTACAGTCGATTCATTATTCATGAAAATGTCTGGGTATGATGATCCCCGCAGCCCTCTGGGATTTAGGTCGGGTTGATAAGGGGCTAATCCACTCAAGGTGGATGGTTTTGGCAGCTCCACACTTCACTGCAGGCACCATAGTTAGCTAATTATTTTTGTGCATAACTCAGGTTTTTTAGCTTGTGTGTGTGTGTGTGTGAGAGAGAGAGAGAGAGAGAGAGAGAGAGAGAGAGAGAGAGAAAATACAGTAGTGTAGAGTTAAAACTGTAAAAACACATAAACAGAGACGAAACCTGCACCTAGCAAAGGCTGTTGTGAACCTGAATCAATATATCTCTGAGTCATTAGTCTGAAATTTGAAACGACTCCAGTTTAAGTTCCGATACCAATTTAAGCAAGTACCAAGCAAACGGCGAGATCCGAGACACTTTTTTTATAGTCAAAATGAGTTCCGAGGTGGTCGAGAACTGAGGTACCGCTGTATTACAATGAATCAAGATTTTATACACACAGACTCATTTTAATAAAGTGTTTCTTTGGTTGTTTGTTTGTTTCGGGCAGAGGTGGCGTTTTTTTCTAACTCCATTTTTAAAATGGTGTTCTGTTAGTTAGCCTGAAAGCAAAAACCCTAAACGATTACAGCCTGTCGCTCTGAGAATGAAGGCAGCGCTAAAGATATTTCTGACCTGCAGAACCCATTACACAGTCATTCCCCTCATTCTCCTGTCTTGTGAGATGTAGATTAGCAGAACGGAGCAGATGGCGCTGTCACTCTGGGTTGTGTTCATAATAGATGACCACCTGGACTCAGGTGCTCTCACTGAGATACTTTGTTCACAGAAGCAAAGATCACCTACCACCGAGCACGACGGCCTAGCCATAGCCAAAGGAATTTACAAAACCGAAGCAACTTCAGGTGAATATTTTATAAGAATACAGAATATATATTCCCTTTATTGGATTAAACAACCTAGGTTAGACTGAATCGTCGTCACTTGCCATTTTCTTGCCTTCGATTCTTGCTTTGGTCTCTGGATTTCACTGTTCTGAGGTCAGAATCTGAATCAAATGAGCGCATTATTGAAGATTAATTATATGTAATTAAATATATGTCATTAAAGATAAAGATGAAAGGCATTTGGTTTCAAAATGGGCACAAAAGGCCTAGGCATATTTTTTATGTCTGAACATTGCCGTGGTTAAGGCTACTGTTGCTAATCGGAAGGTTGTGAGTTTAATTCCCAGCCAGACTGCCACTGTTGGACCCTTGGGCCTTGACGCTAACCTTCAGCTCAGCTTAGCTGCTTTGGATAAGTCTGCTTCGTGTGTGTGTGTGTGTGTGTGTGTGTGTGTGTGTATGTGTGTGTGCCTGGCAATGTGGGCCAAAGTAAAAAATGTCTCTTAAGCGATTTTAAATTCAGTTTAATTACTCATTCACTTTGTGAATCGTTGTTACATATTCCTCTGATGTTTGCTCCAGAGGAATCATTGATTTGCACCGAGTGAGTGAAGATGCTAATGAAGCATGAGAGATATTCTTTGTTACAGAAGATGCTTACTGGAGGAAAGTAGCAAGCCAAACTCTGTAGCTCTCCAGATGTTTTACATTGTTGGGTAACATAGTGTTTGGATTTCCTTATTCTGACCTCATAATTAATGACTGCGTTACTGAATTATTGCACTGCAGGGCAACGAGGTCTCTGCTTCTTAAGTCTAAAACGCGTTGTCCCCCGCTACTGAAACATACCTAACAATGTGAAATACCTCCATGAGAACGAACAACAGGTCCGATTCGACACGTCTTGCCTCAAAGAATTGCACAGTTCGGCCACACTTTGCAGATGCCTTCCATGAACGTCTTACTCATTTCTGCAGGTAGTCCCACAGATGTTTTGCAGGCCTGTCCAGATGTGTGACTGCTCCTGGATGGTCATCTTGCCAACCAGTTAAATGCGCAGCCCTGTCAGTGCATGGATACAGAGATATGATACGTGACGAACGGGACTAAGATAATGAGCAGGAATTCAGATTCAGATTAACTTCAACCAGAATCTCACAGAATATCTTCTAGTTTGAGTATCTATTCAGAGTATCTTCTATCATGACGCTTGGCGTCATTCACATTCAGACAGATTTCTTTTGATTGGTTCTGACCATGAACACTCTATTGTCTGTGTCTTTTTGCTCAGTATAACCGGGCAACTTTATGTGAGCAGGAGTGAGAAAGGGCCTCTCGTGTGCCACTCTGCCCCGTACGTTCATGGTATGCGGTTTTATGCCGACTATTCTTTGAGAATTGGTTAAACCTGCATTGACTTCTAGAGGAAATTCTTGTTTGGAAGCGAAGTCTGTTTTCGTTTCGTTTCAGTTTCCGGCCACAATTCTGGCGAGAATTACACTGCTCTTAGACGGTACGCCTTGGCACCAGTTTTGCCAGTCCTTAGCATCTGCTTTGTGACCCGTTTTCCACACATTGACAGGACCCCCTCTTCTCAATATACAAATCCTGTTACAAACCCATCAGGTATTTAAAGCCTGATCATCCGATGCAACGCCATCTGCAGGAGCCTGAAGTTACTACCACCTTAAATACACACGGCGACAAATGTTTTGCCCTGAGATCGCACTTCATGTATTTGAAGTCTTTCTGGCTGCCCCAGAATGCATTCTCACTGCGTCCCGTTATTAATCAACATGTCACCCGATGAAGGCAGGGAATTCTTACCGTTTCACCCCTGGGCAGCGTGCCGAGATCGACTGCCACGTGGCCCCCGTATCATCGCTACGGAACGCCGTCACACACGTTCCACGCAGAGATGTTTGAGTTATCGCCTGTTCAGCCGTTAAGCAAAACATGCTGGACTCACCGGCGTCCCCCAGCTTCCCCCGTCTGTCTAAATGAAGATTAATTGACTGCTGATTGTACCAGTAATAAGCTGTGACCGGACTATAATTGCGTTTTACTTTAACATTGATTTACCGTCATTTCTTCAACGTGGGGCATCTTTCGTAAGTCCGTCTTTGACCTGGGACAGCATGGTTTATTACAGGCTCAGTTTCACAGAGCTCATGTTCTTTTAAGCTTTACACCATGGGTCCTACATTTACATTTACTTCATTTAGCGGACGCTCTTATCCAGAGCGACTTACAATTATTACAGTCTTACAATCCAAGCAATTGTGGGTTAAGGGCCCTGCTCAGGGACCAAGCTGTGGCACTGGTGGGATTTGAACCCTGGATCCTCTGGTCCAGAGTCCAGTGCCTTAACCACTAGGCCACCACATTAATTCATAATGCATTAAAACATCTGGTTATTTTGTCCTAGAGAACTAGAAGACTTTTGGAATGAAATGATTGAAATCTTTGGTTTTTTTTTTTCCCAGCCTGGTCTGCTCGGTGTGTTCCAGAAGCTTCTAGCCTCCAAGGCCAATGACCACCAGGGCTTCTACCTGCTTAACAGTATAGTGGAGCACATGCCACCGTGAGTGATTGGCACCAATTCATAGTCATAGGCCTTTAGTAGTTAATGATCTGTATTAGTAATTTGTTACTTTAGTTACTCATTGCTAACGGGTTCAAATTATGAAACGCCTTGGTTACCCGATCATTTTCCACCTCAACAAGCCAGGTTGGTCACGTTTTGAAATTCTCCTTTTCTGGAGCATGAAGGCTGCTGTAGTGGAAAAACGGGCCTACCCACTCATGGAGCACTTTGTTAGGAGCAGTTTACAAATGCTTGATACGACACTCCATGTCGTAGCCATCCTCAGTTTCTGCTCCAAACAATCTCCACGCACTAGAAGAGCAGTTTTGGAAAATATGGTTCATGTCAGTTTTTATTCAGAGTCGAATATGATTGTTCAACTCGTCCCAGTCGTTGATTGATCATCTGGAGTCGCTCTCCTTTAAGAGCTGCCCAGATGACTAATATCTGGAATGGACCACACATAACCACCCATTACGACAATTCAGCTGTAATGGCAACAGTGAAATGAGGCTCTATAGATGAACCTTCTTGTAGTTGATTGTAATTGGGGTCTTGGGCCTTTCCCAAGGCCGACGGTTTGAATCTCTGGTTTGAATGGCTGCTTAGAGAACTGCATGACTGAGCAGGTGTACAGATGTTCCTGAAGTGCTTGTTGAGTGTACGTGTTGATGGTCAATGTCTCCTAATCAGTAATAATATGCTTATTATGTACAAGTAAATGCGTTTGAGATGGCTGAACTGGTCATTATTACATAATCACTGGGTAATTGATATAATTTGCTATATTTGCAGCGAGTCGATTAATCAGTACAGGAAGCAGATTTTTATCTTGCTGTTCCAGAGGCTGCAGAGCTCAAAGACGACAAAGTTTGTCAAAAGTAAGTGGAAGATTCAGCCTTCCTGTTTTCTTTGTGACAAGCAAACTATCCTGAGCTGGGATCTGCTCATTATACCACATTTTACAACAGAGCATTGTCCCAAAGGTGCTTTATAATTATTTAGGTCCATACTAATGCCCGTCTACTACTGTTACTACTTGGATTCACTAGTTATCATAATGGGACGCAAACAAATATACACTGTATTTCAAAATGAGTAGGTTTCAAACTGTAAAAGAGGAGTTTGTATCCTATTCAGAATGCCATGCTAGCATTCCTAATGATGCTTGTACATGTGGTGTATAACCACTGTAGTGTGCAGGAAAAATTATTAAAATACTAAGTAGTATGTATGTAATAGTAATTCTTTTCAGAATTGCATGGTAGTACAGTCGAATCCGGTTAACGGGGGCCACATCGGGACGGGATCGTTTTGGTCCTAATAAGCGGCTGGTACGATTAATCGAACATGCCCTATGTTACAA